>JABACO010000017.1:7476131-7586199 GCA_013339895.1 Ephydatia muelleri
CATGACATGACCCTTTAAGGGGGCAGTGAAACTTTAGTAGATCTAAGCTTTGACTTACATGTACTTTTACTTTTTACTGGAATGGAAGCCTGATAGTGGCTGTGAATATTAAATTATTCTACTGGTATCCCAAAAGATTAAGGTACGTCTGGGCCATGGAAATTTAAATAAAAAACAAGCTGCACGAGGTAATAAATAGTATTCATACGCATGAAAGCATCTGTAGAAATGGCTAGGAAGGCATTTAAGGGTTGTGAGGAGGGGGAATTAATGGGTATATCTATAGGCAAAGTGCAGGTGGTGGGTGGGGGGGGGGGGGGGGAATTCAGACATCGCCTATTAAAAAATTCTAAGGATGGTATATAATACCCCCCCAGATCCAATCCAACCCTGTCTTGAATCATAAAATTTGCTATCAGCTGAAATTGAGGAGTCCTAAGTAATTAAAAACCTCCCAATTGTGGGCACTCTGAATTTGATCATAGTGAATGGCATGGGACAAGCTAGTGCAGTGGTACCTCAGAGTTGTGTGAGCATGTTTATGTGTATATGTGGAGGTGCATAAGGCAACATTTTAAAAATCTCAATTCTAACCAGATAATAATTTATAACTACGTGTAGACATGAGTAAGAGTCATGAAATAAGATGACAGTGAGTATACTATAATTTATGAAATTTGCATGTAAAGGAATATGGAACATGATAGTGGGTCATGGTACATCGGCATGTGGTAGAGGCAGTGAGATAGGAAGATATACATAACACCAGTCCATAACATACAACGCAGTTGTGGCAGACTGGGCACCCACTGGAGAGAGGCGTGCCGTGCGGCAAGGTCTGGGCACCCACACGGGAAGCTTAAGGTGATAAGTAAATTATGCCATTCAGATGGGAGGCCTAGCCGTCAGCATCCAGCGTGGTGGCGTAGAGCCTCTTCGTCTGTATATGCGCCGGAAGGCTGAAACAATACATCTTTGTGTGCATGTATTTAAAGCTGTGCATTGCTGTCTTTTGTTGCTCTTAAACTTACTGCTATTGCGAAGCCATCGGAAGATGCGCTCCGATCGTGCGCTACTCACTAGGCATCCTACTACGATCCATCACACCAGTACAACAGACCAGTCCCGTATATACGACACATCAGTCCAGTACATATAACACATTAGTCCGGTACATATTCACACCAGCTCAGTACATAAAGCATACCAGGAGTCCAGTACATACAAGCATTAACAAGATAAAAGTTCAGTACAAGATCAATCCAATAGATACATCACACCGGTCCCACAACACATCAGACCAGTACATACAACACATCAGACCTGTACATACAAGTCTAGTACTGCAATAGCAATACCAGTTTATACAACACATCAGTCTAGCACATACACTAAATACATCACTCCGATCCATAACATACAACACATCAGACCAGTACAACACACCACATCACATACAATGCATCAGACATACCACATACAACTAGTCCAAATATACATCACAGCAGTTACCATACATACAACACACCAGACCAGTGCGTACAACACAGTACATGCAATACATACAATATAGTACGTACACCAGTCCAGTACATGCAAACACACTGTGGCCTGTAACTTGACAAGCCTTTCCCCTAGCTAATACATGGTTCTGATGAACTGTTGTAGCTCGTGCACACACCTATAATGTAAATGGCCACACAAGAAGTGCATCCAGCTTATAGCTACATTATTCAGTGCTCATATGCAGTACACTGGCTAGCATAAAGGTGCTTCATTCCAACATGATAGAATCCCTTAAAAGATGTCAGGAGACATACAAAAAGCAGAAAAAGATTGATCAGGGAGAAAGAAATTGGAGCAAACAAAAAATTCTTATGTGTATATAGCAACGTGCAAAAGTATTCTAAATGAAAAGTAATTACACAGGAACACCGTACCAAACCTTAATCTCCAAAGTATGCAAGGTATATATTTAAACCACATGTGGTATGTCAATTTCACCAATCTAAATGCTGTAAACATAGCCAAAAATGTAAGTCTAAACTAACAATTGCATATTGGACATCAGATGAATCTGCATAAATAAGGAATTGACAATACAACAGTTATTGTAATCTTAGTGAACTATTTGTGATTTTAAGTATCATTTGTGCATGAAAATGATATTTTTGTCTCAAATTGTTTCATGTCCTGCAATTCCCCATTCACAATTTCTGAAGGATGCATGATTTAATACATACTTTATGGTGATCAGTCTCATAAAGAGTGGTTTTGATTTAGGTAAAAGTTTGAAACATTTATACAATGTGTGGAATTAATACCTTACTGAATAGCTACAATCACTGTGACATGTCATCAGTTCTTAAAGTTGTAATCATGGTTGACTAACTATATCCACTTTGAAGTATCGAACTTTTTGTCCCTTAAATTTCTCATCAGAAGAATACAATGGTAAATACCGGGGGTAAATCATCAAATGATCATAATGGTTAATCGACAACCTACGAAACTGAAGATTTAAGTTCAATGCTCTTGATCGAATATACATTTATTTTTTTCATCAAATACATATACACTTAAAGTCTTTCTTTCCCGTCTTGCTCTCATCTAGCCATCAAATTAAGAACCAAAGGCTGAACCTTGACCCTGGTGAGAGCTAACGCCTGAGCATTGCTTTCTCGGTCCACACCCCTTGGGGGTCTGCGAGTGAGGGCTCACCAGCTTTAGGTGTTATGAATCAATTGTATTATGCATCATATATCATGCTGTTTTAAAATAACTAAGACCCTGACTAGAGCCAACTTCAGGGCCATTCTGTCTAGAGTAGTTGTTTAACTTCGCGGTTTATGTTTATGTATTTCCTTTGTATGTATTTGCCAGTGTTATATGTTCATTAATGAACACCTACATTTTTAAAAAGAAACTAATAATAATAATAATATAAATAATCCCTCCTTGGGTCATCATGCATTAACATGTTCTGAACTTGAATGGGTGTGGTGTTCCCATAGTGGCTGAATCCTATGGAGCCTGGGGTGAAGAGGCCTCTGTCATAATCTCTTCTATCGCCTCGAGACAAACCACCCTCCACGTGAAAGCCAAAGTCAGGTGCTCAATTACCTTTATGGCCAATTGAATGTTCACCTGGTTCGTGCCAGTGCCATGGCTATTCTTTCATGGATAGCACCACCAGCATATATCAGAACATACTGTTACTTGTGTTTTTTGTGCTGTGTATAGGAAGTGGTTTGGGGCATGATGAATGACACACATGGCCAGCAGATGTTCTAGTTCCGAACTGGGTTCTGGGAAAACCTGCAGCTTTGATTTCACTGTCACATCACCGCTAAATCCAGGTCACTCTCAATGAAGCATGTGTGACAGCTGGATCATCAGCCCACATTTCTGAACAAAGAAACATGCTTCCAGTGATGCCAAATGCTCAGAGCTAGGTTGGGCATGCATATCATTGGCTGTTGAAACCTATGGATGCTGGGGAGCTGAAGTCAGAGTACATCTCTCTTGTCTTGCCTCACACCCTAGCTGCCAAGCTTAACAACACACAATCACAGGCCACCTTCATGCTCTACAGAAGGCTTAACCTGGTCCTTGTCCGAGCTAATGCAAGGGCACTGCTATCTCGAGCATGGGCTATGGCGATGGCTCTGATCCCATATAAGCACCTTAGTCTTAGGCAGTGTAGTTCATGACTAAAATTACCATAACATTTTGTTCATTGCTGTGCAATTATGTACATGTATTATATTGAAATCAGACAAATTATGCATTTTAAACGTACATTATAAATATTATTCACAATTATTAAAAGAGAAAAAAAAAAAGAAAAAAAAGAAAAACACACACACACAACAGCCCTCACCCACTGAATGCTGAAACCTAGCATGGGATAGCAAGGCTCTGGCATTGCAGCGAACTAAGGTGAGGTTCAGTCTCTGATAGATGCTTGTAGTGGCCTTTGACTTGCTACACTGCAACTGCAAAGCCAGATGGGCAGCCACCCGAGAAATGGAACCCTGAGCTTCCACACCCCAACAACCATAGGACTTTACTGTCAAGGGTATGCAGACCCAACCCTACTCTCTGCACTTGGAATCATTTGCATTGTTCTTGCACACTTCAGCCTTTCCAGCTGCTGACCCACTTCTGGCTCCCGCTTCATTCAATGTTGTGGAGTTAAGCGGAGAGACCACTGTTAGATCAAAAGCAGCTGGCTTCCCAGTCATCCAGTTGGGCACTAGGATGTCCGCCGGCCTACTGAGCGAACTTTCAGCCCCATATCCATTGACCTACCTCAAGTTGACCACCCAGCCTTATTAATTTGAATAAGAAATATTATTAGTCTAGGTGGGTGTTACTTAATGTTATGTGCTTGTTTATCTGTATTGTTATATTGAATTATTAATTTGTTTTGTGTAATGTTGTTATTTTAATGTATTATTTTTATTATTTTATACTTGCCACTTTGGGTGATGCTTGTAAATCAGCAGGAGTTGCAGCTTATACAACAGAGTGTCGGAAACACTCTTCCAATGACCCAAAGTGTCAGGAGTTGGGGTGGGTCTGTATTCCCCTTGCTGTTGAAACGTACGGCTATGGGGCAAAGAGGCCCAAAACACCTTCTTGCAACTGGCATCTCTCCTTTCAATCAGTCAGTGCTGCCCGAAGTCTAAGATCATTTCGGAGATCTATGGTCGGCTCAATCTCTCTCTAGTGAGGTCAGTAGCTAAGGCCATCCTTTCTAGAAGAGTTGTTCTGGGTTAACTGATTAATTTTACTTGTCATTTGTGTGTGCTGTACATGTACAATAATACCATTATCTCCACACTTTCCTCCAGACTTGCCACTCCACGTGCCGGCTAAAGTCCATTGTTCTCAATGAGATCCATGGCCAGTTGAATCTCAACCTTGTCTGCACCCATGCAACAGTGTCCTCTCTAGGATAGCTCCTTCACCATAAATGTATTTTGCCACGTGTTGTATATATTATTATTATTATACTTTAATAGCAATGTTTTATCAACAGTAATAATAATAATACATAATGCACATTAGATATACTAATAGGTAGCTATCAAAACATGGAATACATACAATTAGATGATACTTAAAATGAAATCGTAAACAGAAACAAATTAGTCAAAAAATTTAATCCATGAATGAGGCCAGAGGAGCACCATCATCAAACCCCAGCCCACTTCTCCAGTTGATGCGTGACCCTCTAAGACAGAGGCTCACTGCTCGAACCCCTGCAAAAGCAAGCCGTGATCTTACATAGCTGCTTGTAATGGAAAAGGCTTTGTCCCACTTGAAGGACAGAGCAGTGGCCATGTGCCTTAGGAAGTGACTAGCCTCTTTATGAAGTAGTCGTCCACTGAAAGTACAAATGGGGGTAAAGGTGCCTCTTCTGTCTTCTACTGCCTTTTTAGCATAATAATTATAATAAGTGTCCCCCTGGTGACTGAAACATATGGAGCATGGGGACCTGAGGCCAAGGCCTGTTTCTCCCAGCTGGCTTCGAGGCTTTCCATCAGGCTTCAAAAGCCCAAATCAGTCATTCTACATGAACTATATGGTCGCTTAAACACATGTCTCGTTCGTTGTGTTGCTACGGCCATATTAAGTAGGATCCAGTCATTGTAACTTTTTTCTGTGTTTATTCTTGGTGTAATTTTGTATGAAATTATAATAATCTGCGGCATATGTATTATTATTATTTTATACGGGATATTTATGTATGTATCATTATTAATGGAATAAATACATGTACAATATTATTATTATTAATATTAATACATACAATTATTGGGCCTGATCAGGGCCAACGCTAGGGCATTACTGGCTAGGTCGTCTTCACTTTCGTAAAGACTTTAAGTACATGTAGGTGTGTTGTATATGAAATATATTATGAAGTCAAAGACAATTATAATAATACATACACAATTTATTTTTTAATAATAATAATGAACGTTTACATATTATTACAAATGACCATGCACAATCTACCCTAACCCTCAAGCAGGTCCATTGTCGTAGCTTCAGAATAGACCTTGCAATTAAAGCACGGGCATTGGCTCGAAATATAATAGGAGACTTAGCCTGCCATAAATGAAATTTAGCGTGGTAGCCTTTGTTGAATTGCCTTGTGCCGCAAGTCGTACAGCAAGTTGTCCAAAAAACTGGCCCGCAGTTTTTCCCCATGCACCAAATGTCTCCACCACTAGTGGAACACACTTCCAACCCAGTTCAGAGCACATCGAATCATTATTTGAGTGCTTTCTCTCCTCCGTTTGCCTTGCTGCTGCACCTGCAACCACACCCGCTTCGGACAAAATACTTGATTTAAGCGGAGAAGAAGTGCATCAATGGCTGCAGGCTTATCACTAGTGGACCAGCTTGGAATGAGTATATCTGCAGGTCGTATTAACCTCCTTTCATGACCCAAACCAGCACCTGCTTCCAGTTTTGGGTTCAACAGAGCTCGCTTGCAAAAATCAAATATTGCATTACGCAGAGTATTATGGCGAGCCACTACATCTCCCCCAAATTTGCAGGTCACTGCATGGTGTGCATCCAGAGCTTTGTCAGGACAGTAAGCGCATACACCTACTTCTGGTGTTAGAGGCAGACCAAGCCACCATTTGATGCTCCACTGCATTTCGTTGGGAGCCAAGTCAAAACCCAACCTAGGGGAGGGGACTACCTGTAGCCATGAGGAGGCATGCACAGATGAAATGGAGAGTATACGAGCTCGATCTGCCAGGTTGCCAGAGTCGTATAGTGCACTGAATAATGGTACATTGATGATGGTGTTGTTGCGGGCCCCATTGCGGCCATTGCTCATGTTCTTGCCATTATCCAATACTGTGGACCACCACTTGGCCTTTACATCAACATCGCCAAGTGTGAATTATTCAGTTTAAGTGATCTCAGTACCTTCCCAGATGAGACGAAACGATCCAATGTGCCCTACTTTGAGATCCTGGGGGCTCCCATAGGTGATCTAGTGTTCTGCGCAAATTTTGTGGCCCAGAAGCAGTCAGAGGCTTCCAAGTTACTTCAGCAGTTGGAAGCTGTGGGCTCTATCGACCCCCAGGTAGCCTTACTTCTTCTTAGACAATATTGTAGACTGGTGCACCTATCTAGAAATACTCCAACTCCCCTAGTTAAGGAAGCCTTTGCCCTGTTTGACGATTGCGTGCAGCAATGCTTCTCAGAATGTACTGCAGTGGATGTTTCTGCCTCCACTTGGCAGCAGGCACAACTGAGCTTAAAGAGGGGGGGGGGGCTTAGGGCTTCGGCGCCTATCTTGCCACTCCCCTGCAGCATACATAGCTTCATTTCAGTCTTCAGGCCTTTCCCCTTCGTCCGGTATGTATCTGTCCTCTTCAGTCGACCTTTACAACAGTCTTGTAGACCCCCAGGATTCCCTTACCCCTGAGTTGGTAGGCAATTCCCATCTCTCAAAGAAAGGGTTTTATCTTCCAAGATTGATGACCAACAGTTCGGTAACCATTTTCACAGCGCAATCTTGACTGACAGGGCTCGTCTTTTGTCCATCTCTTCCCCTCACACCTCTGCCTGGCTGTCCGTCACTCCCTCCCCTCAACTCAACCTCCACTTGGAGCCTGCAGAATTTCAAGTGGCACTAAAGTGGTGGTTGGGTATCCCGGTGGTTTAAGGCTGAAGTTGCCTTCACTGCCTTCCTTTGTGTTGGATGACTTTGGCCATCACTCCCTCAGTTGTAAGTATGGAGGGGATGTGGTTTCGCGCCATAATAAGCTCCGGGATGTTTATTTAGACTTCTGCCAACATGCTTGCCTGGGTCCATGTCTGGAGATGGGCTGTGGGGCTGGGTACACCAATTCACAATCCCGCCCTGCAGATGTTCTTGTCCCTAACTGGGACCTTGGCAAACCTGCTGCCTTTGACTTGTCCGTCACGTCCACACTACATCCAAGTGTTTTGCTAGAAGCGAGCATGATGGCAGGTTCGGCAGCCCTTGTGGCCGAGAACAGAAAGCACAAATATAATGACAGGAAGTGTGAGGAACTGGGTTGAGTGTGCATCCCACTTGTGGTCGAGACCTATGGGTGTTGGGGTGCTGCAGCAGTGGCGGCCTTTTCTAAGCTCGCTGGTCGCCTTTTCACCAGGCTAAACCAACCCAAGTCCAAGACCATCTTTGGAATGTACAGCCGCCTAGGCTTAGCCTTAGTGAGAGCTAACTGCAGAGCCATCCTTTCTAGATTAACCTGACTGTAAGGCCTCTTCTGTATGTTGCCTCCTATGTTGAATAATGATTACTGTAGTTGTATAATCCATGAATAAAAATAATAAATTGGATGCACAGCTCGAAGCCGATAGTTGGGTCAGTAGGTATGGCAAACACGTCCTGCTGATATCCTCAACCCTAACTGGAAGTTGGGCAAGCCTGCAGCAATTGATCTTTGCGTCACATCCCCAAAACCCTTCAAGTAGCGTGTGTAACAGCAGCTATGCAGGCAGAAAAGAGAAAGCACTACAGTGATGATGCAAAATGTCTAGAGTTAGGCTGTGTTTATATTCCTCTGGTGGTAGAATCTTTTGGATGTTGGAGACCAGAAGCTCAACATAGCCTCTCTAGCTTGCTGGAAGACTGGCCACTAGGCTGAGGTCCATCACTACAAAACAGATGTATGGCAGATTGAATTTGACCCTGATTAGAGCCAACTCCAGGGCCGTTCTGTCTGGAGTAGTTGTTTAACTTCGTAGTTTATGTTGGCGTTGCTGGCTCATGCTTTGCCTGCCTTAGCCGTGAATTTTAGTGTATGTGTGTTATTAGTTTTAGAGATAGATTATATTTATCTATTTATGTATTTATTAATATTATTAGTACACAGCACAAACACAGGTAATGCTCTATACTGGTGGTGCTATTCTGGCATTGGCACGAACCAGGTGAACATTCAACGAGCCATAGATGTCATTCAGCACCACCAACTTTGGCTTGCACATGGAGGTGGCGATAGAAGAGATGATGGCAGAGGCCTCTTCACTCCAGGCTCCATAGGACTCAGCCACCATGGGGACACACACCCACCCAATTTCAGAACATTTAGGGTCATTGGCCTGGTGTTTCCTTGCCTCTGTGACCTGAGCAGCAACACTCCCACTTCCAAAAGGGTTAGAGGGTTTTGCGGTGATGTGATTGAGACATCAAGTGCTGCTGTTTTTACAACACACACAAAGGAATTATTGTTGGTACCAAGTATTAATTAACTTTTATTTCGAACTGTAGGTGCATTTTTTAACCACATAATGGTGATTTAATCTCTTGCAGTCATAGCCCATGCTGTTGCAATTTTTTAGCAGTGTGCATAATGTAAAGTTGTTTTGTAGAGTTGTTCTAACATAACTTTTACAGGTTTCTTGTAATTTTAAAATCAACACCCATATATTCAAGATACAAAAATAGTCATAACTAGTTTTAATCCACATCATTTTAATTAGAATAGGTAAGCAATTAAGAGAATAATGCAGAATTTAATACCTCCGTCTTCCAATAAGTTTAATAATAAAATATGTGCTTGTTGATTCTTCATCATGAATTATTTGATAGAAATTTTCAATATACCCCTTATCACTAACTTTAATCTTTTGGAGGTTTAATAGTCCGCAGATGATGCACTTTAACCAATGTATATTAATTTAAAGTGAATTAATACTTGGTACCAACAATAATTTACTGAAATTAGGGCATAAATAAATAAATAAATAAAATACACACAATACTACAGAAGAAACACAAGAAGCAGTGCTCAATTTATTGTGGCAGATATGGAAGCCCAGCCCCATCTTCAATCTCCATACTTCTCCATTTCACTCTACTGCCCCCATCAACTGTCACAACAAATGGCGTAAAAGATGCGTTTATGATTTCAGCAGCCTGTGAGTATTTTTGTTTCTTAGTGGATGAAAGATTCACTGCACCCACATCACAATGCACATCAGAATCCACTACCCGAACATCAAAAAATGTAGTAGCTTGAGGGTGCCGTACACTACGAACAGAAAAATCAGCAACTAAAGCAGGAACATTTTCTTGGTCATTGGGTTCTTTTACGATAGGTTTTCTCACAACCATTTTATACGCAATTGAGGCCAGATCACCTAGGGCATCCCTAGTCTAATTGTGTCTTTGAATAACGAAGCCAACCGTTTCTACAATCAAGGGCATGTCCAGTGCTGAACTGACAGCCACAACCATCACACAGAGCCGGCAATCATAGTAATGGTGGATGATATCTGACTGCCAGGGAGTCCCGAAATTCAATGGCAGATAGATCAAAATGATGGTATGTCATTGCTATTACTGTCAACCATGCTGAGGTCTTTCCATCAATTCCTCATTGTATCGCTCTCTTCTTGTTGTCGTCAAAGGGGTGATAAAGCTTGACTTCAGATGGTTCTGGTATTAGATTTCAATTTCTTGATTTAATTCCCGGTGTAGTTTTGAAAGTAGCTCCATGTGGTTATATACTGAGAGGGCTAAAATGCCCTTGGTGGCACCAACTATTTGAGCTGCACATTTTCTGGAGAAAGACACTGCTGTTGAAAGGGGATCACGTATTCCCAATCCACCATGACAAGCAGGAAGTGAAAAAAGTTGCATTTCAGAATCCCTTACAGTCCCCTGGAATAAAGCTGGCCAAAAGGTGTCGTTCAATGCATTGCACGGGATCTCAAAGCAGGGTTCACAATTTAGTACCACTCTTTGCAGGTAAGACCATTAAAATTGCAATGATATTGAAAGAGCCACAAATGAAGCCTGGGGGGTATAATTCAGCTGCCTCAGCCAATACACCCGCTCCAGATGTCCAAGTCTTAACCTTCTATGAAACAAAAGCATGCACATCCCAATGAATCCCCTCAAGAAACAATGTCTACAAACTATTTTACTCCAAATTCTCCAAACAGTGTCTAGTATATCAATTAACTTTTATTTTGAACTGTAAGTGCATCTTTTAACCACAATAATTGTAATTCAATCTCTTGCAGCTATAGCCCATGCTGGTGCAATTCATGTAGCATAGTGTGCATAGTTTAAAGTTGTTTCGTAGAGTTGTTTTAAAATAACTTATAGAGGGTTCTTTGTAAAACCTTAAAAGCAACACTCATGTACACAAGATCAAAAATAGTCATAACTAGTTTTAATAAACATCATTAGGTAAGCAATTAAGAGAATAATTTAAACTTTCATACCTGTCTTGTAGTAAGTTTTAAAAAACAAAAATGTGCTTGATTATTGAGATTGTTTCTCCATCATGAATAATTTAATTGAAAATTTCAATACACCCTTTATCACTAAATTTAATCATTTGGAATTATTGTAGTCCGCAGATGATGTACTTTTTATCCTATTTTGGATTTAATTAATACTTGGTACCAACAAATAGCTCTGTCAAATGAAGGCAAATGTAATGAACTTGGATGGATCTGTGTACCATTGGTGGTTGAATCGTATGGAGCCTGGGGGGAAAGGAGGCTTTGGAGTCTATCTCCCAGCTAGCTTCCTGATTAGCCACTTGCTCTTCCAAGGCAAAGTTACTGAGCTCTACGGACGGCTGAATCTTCATCTGGTACGAGCTAATGTCATTGCCATCCTTTCACATAGCCTCCATCAATGACGTAGTGTAGGCATAGTTAACGTTTTGTGTACATTGTGTATTCCCTTTGTAGTCTAGTTGTGTGCTATGTTAAATAATAAACAAAAACCAAAAACATAATTATATTATGTTTATACAAGACAACAAGCCAGCAAATATTACCTCCTGAACTTCAAGTTCAATAAAACAAAATATGGTTGACCATCTAAGCCGATTTCACTTCTCCATTTAACACGAGAACCTCTCTCAGTCACAAACTTGTTACTCAGCTCATCGCCTCACTGTAGGTTTTGTCCCATTTGTTAGCTATTCTGTAAGCCAAGGCTTTTACAACTGAGTCTTTTAATCTGCACACCACTTCTTCACTCACATCTCTCAAACCTCTTAATCCAGGTTCACATGCATACTTTGAACACGTGCAAACAAAAATCAGAACCATTTATCTTTTGAAAAAAAAAGTGACACACCCAAACGCAGAAATAAGCAGTCACACAAACATGCCAACAACTGGTACACAAAAGTAACACACCTGATACACAAAAGCAACGCATTTAACAAGAGCAACAATGAATGTATTTACTAGCAAGTTCTGCTGCCATAACATTTCCTGTGATTTCCTTCTCAATAAAATATAACCTACGAGTAGAGCTGTATCCAGTTGTGCCAATGAAAGATACACATGGACAACCCCACCCTATCCTGGTATTCTCTTATGAATAACTGGATCTATTGCTGCCCCCCAGGAGAGCTCGGATATTCTGAGAACCCGATATCACCTTTAGGAGTCTCATTCTATGCAATTTGGAAGTGATCTTGAGTTCCTCTTGAAGCATCTGTTCCGTGCATTCCGAGAGGATGTCCCCGCTAATCTGCTCTGTGCTGAAAGTATCAGTGTACTGAGTCAGGCCCATGTGGTCCAGCAGTTTTATGACCTGGTGAGAGTGGAAGAGACAATCACTTCGAGCAGCTGTGTACAACTGTGGTTCAAAGTACAAACCATTCTCTGGGAGATACTAGTACTAGTCACATACGATGTACAGGTATAGATTGGAGGCTGGTAAACACACAAAGCGTTCAATACAATATAGCCAAAATAAGCATTCTGTTCAGGTGTAATATCCCAGCATGTTCAGGTGTTATATCCAGGTGTAATATCCCAGCATATCCAGGTGTAATATCCCAGCATATTGAGGTGTAATATCGAGGTGTAATATCGAGGTGTAATATCTCAGCATATTGAGGTCTAATATCCCAGCACATTGAGGTGTAATATCCCAGCATATTGAGGTGTAATATCCCAGCACATTGAGGTGTAACATCCCAGCATAATATCCCAGCATATTTAGGTGTAATATCCCAGCGTAATTTTGTTGCATATTCAGGTGTAATATTCAGGCATAAATATCAAGCATTTCATTTATATTTAATCAATCAACACAATCCCCTCACACTTCCCACACTTGCTACTATAATCGACACAACACATCTCATTTTGGGCACAACATGGCTGCACAGATGCATGACAAGTAGCATGGGAATCTGTGTGTCTATGTCTCCAGACCACCTTCGGTCACCAACATACAGACGAGATCAAGATGAGAGGCTCTCTACTGTAATCACTTGGGCTCAAGAAAATGTGTGCCCAGAGGAGAGGGTTAAAAGCTGGTAAGCGGTTGACAGGCTGCGTGTAAGTTCAGGGGACGGGAATTGGCAAGGGTTAAATGGAATGAGGAGAGACATTCTAATTTGATAGGTCTACACAATGGAGGAGGGACCATGTAGTAGAGACCCACACTACTGATAACCACACACAGCTTTCCTATCTGCGACTACACTAAGTGTCAACTCCCTATAGCTGAACTGTGTTTGTTTAAATTGGTTGTATCCAAATATGTATATGCATGTGCTGTATTGTGATCTCTGTGTGATGCTTAGGTGCCACTAAGGTGATTGCTAGCAAAAGGTGTTAAATATCTCTGAGCCTAAGGTCTGGGGGGAAAAGCTTCCCCTCCATTCATATCTTATCTAACCTACTGTCCCCAGATAATGATCAAAGAATATGGGCTGCAATTTATTCAGTCACATAGGCAACCCTTGCTGGCCTGCCTTGCTCTCCTACCCACCACTCTCTACTTGCACGTGTTCTTGCTCAAACATCAATGGTGGGCAGCACCCATTGGGCTTCTACCCTGACCTAACCAATTAACCAGCGTCGTGGTGTAGCAAACTGGCTGACCCAATGGTGACCAGCGTTAGTCCATTGGATCCTAGCGAGGCTCAGTGGTGAGTGGTCAGCACCCCTATAGCACACCCGACTGGCTGGCTGCCTCCTGCCCCCCCCCCCCCCCCCCCCCCCCCCCCCGTCATGGGCAAACAATTATTAACTCATGATGGGTGTTGTGATCAGTAGTATATAGCAAGCTAAGCATGAGAGGGAGTGTGAGAGGGAGTGTGAGAGGGAGTGAGAGAGAGAGTGTGAGAGAGAGTGTGAGAGGGAGTGTGAGAGAGAGTGTGAGAGAGAGTGTGAGAGGGAGTGTGAGAGGGAGTGTGAGAGGGAGTGTGAGAGGGAGTGTGAGAGGGAGTGTGAGAGGGAGTGTGAGAGGGAGTGTGAGAGGGAGTGTGAAGTGTATGTGATCCTTGTAATGGAACCATTGCAGCAAGAAATATCAATTAAACCATCTGCCCCATTCTCATCACAACTATGGTTAAGGAGAATAAGGTAAAGGCTGGTGGAGGAGGGAATTAACGGCTGGGGAGGAGGGAGGTTAAGGCTGGAGGGTGGGTCAGGGTAGGAGGGAAGTAAAGGCTGAGCAAAGGGTTAAAGCTGGTAAACGGGTGACAGGCTGCATGTAAGTTCAGGGGACTGGAAGTGGCGAGGGTTAAAAGGAATGAGAAGAGACAGCTCTAATTTGATAGGTCTAAAAAATGGAGGAGGAACCATGTAGTAGAGACCCACACTACTGATAACCACACACAGCTTTCCTACACTATAAAGCTGAACACAGCTGTGCATGTGTTTGTTTAAATTTGGTTGTCTTCGAATATGCATGTGCAAGTGGTATTGTGATATGTGTGTGTATGTGAGTGGTAGTGTGAGGTAGATGTTTGTGTGAGGTAGATGTATGAGGTAGATGTATGAGGTAGATGTATGAGGTAGATGTATGAGGTAGATGTATGAGGTCGCTGTCTGCGGTAGCTGTCTGCGGTCGACTGTATGCGGTCGCTGTATGAGGTCGCTGTCTGCGGTCGATGTATGCGGTCGCTGTCTGCGGTCGCCGTCTGCGCTCGCTGTATGCGGTAGCTGTCTGCGGTCGCTGTCTGCGGTCCTGTCTGCGGTCGCTGTCTGCGCTAGCTGTCTGAGGTAGATGTGTTGTTGTGAGGTAGATGTGGTTGTGTGAGGCAGATGTGTTGTGTGCATTTGTATGCAGAGTCTATGTGTGTACGTTACAATACAGACAAGAAACCATCCACCCATTCTCAATAGAGTCACAACTGTGGTAAATCGAAATCAAAGTTTGAGGCCCCCCCCCCCCCCCCCCCCCCCACCCCAATGACTGCAGGCTAATTTGTATCCTTAAGTGTCAGAAAGTCAGCATCCATGTGGATGGGTACTTCAGATAACAGCACCAGTTTAGAAGCACACATCATTCTTCTCCTACATTGTATTTGAAGCCCACAGACCCTTGGTATCATGCTTAACATGAACCATTGGTGGCTGAATAACCTGCAATAATAACAATAAATTGCCATTCTCCCATTCTCCATGTTTAGTGTTATGTGTGGTGTGGTGCGTCTATCATCACATGACTGCACAGTGTGTGTGTGTGCGTGTTTTTGTGTGTGTGCAGGTGTGCATGTGCATGTGTGTGTACAGGTATATGTGTCCATTTGTGTGCATGTATGTGTGTGTGTGTACAGGTACATGCATATGTGCGTGTATGTGTATGTTCATGTGCATGTGTGTTGCGTATATGCATTAATTTCCTCTTGTATGCCTGGTGTTCATCACACTGTGTCCCCATAGTCACACAGTTGAATACGCAAGTACTCCACTAAACTAGAAAAATTCCCAACAAGTAAACAGACACACACACACACACACACTCACATGTACACGGCACACTCCCCCACACAACCAATCGCCTTTCTAAGAGACACAAACCAAACTCCCCTGACAAATCCACCCATCCGTTCACACAATGCCACAAGATACAAACCATAGCAATGCAGTGTGAGGCTTTGGAATGCATCAGGGCAGATGTGTACGTGGACACAAAGGTTCTGATGTGTGAGTTATGACTATTCGTTAAGGATACAACCTAAGATGGCTGTGCAACACAACCTCATGTTGTACTACCATACTTGTCTTTTCACACAAGCGCTTTCTTTGTCAACCTGTCTCCCATTGGCAACAAACCCATTGGCAGGAGTGTTTTATTTTAGAAATGATCTCAAGGTTACAACCTGCCAGGAGTGTTCCAGGAGTGTTTGGCAGGGCGGTCCTGTCACATACAATCACCCACAACCATACAGACAAGCATGCACATGTACATGTACCACATGCATTTACGCACACACATACACCCACATACACACACACATGATGCCCACACATCCACACACATGCACACAAAAACGCACATCCACCCATGCAAACACATATGCATACACACCTGCACACGTCCACAATGCACGCATGTAAACTACAACACACCATGCACACACACTTGCACACACACCCACATACTCACACACTTGCACACACACACAGAGGTGAGGAGTTGCTGAATAGTTGTGAAGCCCACAAGAGGTCACCTTGCCAAAGATCATGCATAATGAATTCACTAAGCTCATCACCTGACAACAATCACCCAAAGGAATGGGTCTACCCTGAGCACCTTGAGAACACACAAATGATGTGTTAAATGGGAGCCTAAACATGTGTTGCTGGTTTAAATAAACTGATGATCAACGATTGATAAAATAAGCATTATGGACAAAACTCATCAAGTCAAGAAGATCGTTTTCTGCCAAGTGAGTAGGTAAAGCCAATGGCAGAGTTGAATGAGGGGAGAGTGGTGAGGGAGGAGTGGTGAGGGAGGAGTGGTGAGGGAGGAGTGGTGAGGGAGGAGTGGTGAGGGAGGAGTGGTAAGGGAGGAGTGGTGAGGGAGGAGTGGTGAGGGAGGAGTGGTGAGGGAGGAGTGGTGAGGGAGGAGTGGTGAGGGAGGGATGGAGGTCTTATGACATTATGACAGAAACCAATCAGGATAGTATAGCCATGATGATGTGCACACACGCACAACACACATGCAAAATCCACATACAACACAGACACATGCACACACTTACACACAACACCCCACACACACACACACACACACACACACACACACACACAACACACCATACTTACACCAGCACCACTTCCACATCGGAAAAGCACGCATACTAGTAACACGGAAACCTCAACTTGGCAAAAAGAGTGTTGCGTGAAACCTTAATTATAAACTGTCTTCCCAGAGTCAGTCGGTAGGACAGAGCAACTTCCATTACACGCACACCACCCGGTTTCCCAACTGGCTCACATGACCTCTTAAAACCAAAATCACCAAGACACTGAGGAGACCATTGCCTGATCTGGGGAGACCATTGCCTGATCTGGGGAGACCATTGCCTGATCTGGGGAGACCATTGCCTGATCTGGGGAGACCATTGCCTGATCTGGGGAGACCATTGCCTGATCTGGGGAGACCATTGCCTGATCTGGGGAGACCATTGCCTGATCTGGGGAGACCATTGCCTGATCTGGTCCTACTACTAGTGCAGTGCTGCTGTGCGAGAGGAGGTGGGTACTAAATGGAGCATGAGTATATGTGTACTATGTGGACACACACACACACGCGCATGCACATGCACATATACTCACACACACACACACACACAATTCACCAGTGGCATGCTAACTGATTGGACCTCCTCCACTGTTCTTAATTGCAGAATGCAATGAACTATGTTCAACACTTGTAGGGACACCACATAGCTATAGTGTCAACACCAAACACATGGTACGTGCCCCCATGCATGTACAGGGAGCGTCAACACCAAGCACGCCCCATCATGCATGTACAGTGTGTCATGGAGTTTATATTTGTATGGCCTCGTGCCAAAATGGCCACCATGATAAAGATTTGGAATTGATGAGAAGTGGAAAGTCATAAAAGTTTTGTTTTTAATGTCATTAGAAAGCATTAGCACCACCAGCCTTACATCACTTCCAGACATCACACAACTGCTAGTAATTATCAAATGTGCCTCCATACACATACATGTATGAACACACACAAGAACACACGCATGAACACACACATGCACAAGTTTACATAAACAAACATACCCACACACACACGCACACACACACACACGCACACACAAACACATATACACACACACACACACACACACACAATGTGGAACACTTGTGACTGAGTGGACAAACACACCAATCTCATGACACTCTCATAAAAGGCAAGTCTCGTCACCACAGATGGAGGTATTTACACTAAACTGCCTCAAACCATGTGTCTCTTTGGCAAGCTTTCTAATTTCCTGCATCACCTCCTCCCCACCTCCGGCATCACCTCCACCCCACCTCCGGCATCACCTCCTTCCCCACCTCCGGCATCACCTCCACCCATCACCTCCTGCATCACCTCCACCCCACCTCCTGCATCACCTCCACCCCACCCTCCTGCATCACCTCCACCCATCACCTCCTGCATCACCTCCACCCCACCTCCTGCATCACCTCCACCTAATCACATATCCCATGCTGTCATTCCATTGTGTGAACACAAGTACAGCAGCATTATGTAATTATCAACTACGCCAGCTTCCCCCTCCCTCCACATATCTGTCCAACCAAATGATGCACGTTCACATATCTCACACTCACACCACACAGTACTGATGGTCACCTGTTCAGGTATTCTCTTAGCCACATAGAAGGTGGTGCCATCAAACACACACACACACACACACACACACACACACACACACACAACAACAATTAGTCACTGCAAGGAGATAAAAATTAATCCCTCTGTGGCTTGACTTTTTCTTGGACTACGTGTACTTCAAACATTGTGGCCACTTAGCCCCACAGGCCAATGGCCCAGCATACAAACTACACATCTCGTCTGGACGTGATACACATCCAGTTGTGTGTACCCATCATCACTGACTCAAGCTCCACCACCCAAACCCACCCACCATTCTCCTCTCCCCTCCCCTTACCTCATTTGGGTCTAGTCTTGACAGAGCCTCCCTGTTCTCTCTGGCGTCCTGGCTGTTAGGGGTGACCTTTGTGGTGGTGGGGGTGATGGTGGGGGTGATGGTGGATGCCATGACCGCACACTTGGGGATCATCAGTTCGTATCCGTTCTGTTGTTCATTCTGGTCCTCATTTCGGTGCTCCTGGAAGCTCAGCAGACACATCGAGCCGTTGCCCATCTTACGGATGACATCATAGCCTTCTTCAGGCGACACCATGTCCAGTTTGGTGCCATCTGGTGTGGAAGAGAAAGAGGGGGTCTAAAGTGTGCGTATGTGTGTGGTGCGTACACACATACACACCAACACGACACATATATACGCATACACAAACACGACACACACATATAGACAACATGCACAGAGATGCACACACACACAGACCACACAAGCCTCAAGACTCTTTGACCTTTCACACCCACATGTTTACATCAAACCCACAACCCACAGAGTTGGGACACGCCCCTCTGTACACCTCTATAAAAATATTACCAACACACACACCCCCACACAAGATCATGATTAAGAAGCATGCCAGTATAGACCATAGAGACCAGTAGATGCAAGCACACTATCACATACACACACATATAAACACACACACACATACACACACATAAACATAAACACACACATACACATATAAACATATAAACATACACACACCTCACTACACTTCTTAGCACAAATCTCACATACCATGCATGTACACTGTACATGCATTGACCCAAATATTAACACACAGAGCCCATCATCCTATACAGGCCTCAACATAATTTCATTGAACAAGTCAAAACCTCTCAACACTATGCTCTGAAACATAACACATGGCCAATTGGGAATGATGCACTCACTCCTTTACAAATAAGAATTTTATTTTAGTCTATGATACACCTGGGAAATATATTGAGATCATAACAAGGTAATCACCTGTTCTCCTCCCTACCTCCCTCACCCTTCCCTCCTCTCCCTCCCCTCCCCTTCCTCTCCCTCCCCTTCCTCTCCCTCCCCTTCCTCTCCCTCCCCTTCCTCTCCCTCCCCTTCCTCTCCCACTTTCCCCTATCCCTCCCTCCCCTTCCTCTCCCACTTTCCCCTATCCCTCCCTCCCCTTTCTCCCTCTCACTTCCCTTCTCCCATTACCTGGTGACCGAGATCTCCGTCCCATTCCGGATCTGGTGAATGACATTCCCTCACTCCTCTCCAGAGTCTTGGCAATGTCGTCCTTCAGCTTGCCGCACATAGCCTTTGTCCCATGGTTCAGTTCCTCCAGCTGCCTGATCTTGTCGTTCATGCGTACCATCTCATTGGATATGTGGGATAGATCCTTTGTGGATAGGAGGGTCAGAGCGGAGGTGGGGACAGGAGGGTCAGAGAGGAGGTGGGGACAGGAGGGTCAGAGAGGAGGTGGGGACAGGAGGGTCAGAGAGGAGGTGGGGACAGGAGGGTCAGAGAGGAGGTGGGGACAGGAGGGTCAGAGAGGAGGTGGGGACAGGAGGGTCAGAGAGGAGGTGGGGACAGGAGGGTCAGAGAGGAGGTGGGGACAGGAAGGGTCAGCAGGAGTAAGGGAAGGAACAACAGGACACACACCATGAGCAGGGAGAGTACTACATGTCCTTATGCTATTTCCAGCCAGGCATCAGCCCTTGTGTGTGTAAACAGTGTGCCCTCTCTCGCTCAATGTATAGCACATGTGAGGAACTCAAGTCGCCATGGCACCCCTATGCCCCACCCCTAAATGAACTGGACAATAACCATATCTGACAAATGCATCGATCCCAAAATTGTTATACAAGTGTATCAAATAGGTTTTCGAGGTGTGTTGTGTGGGTGTGTTGTAGTTTTGAGAACCAAATGCAAACATGGCTATGGGCTACAAGCACAGCAGCACATTATCTAAGGTTACAGTATAATTGGAATTGAATTTTAATTCCATCTAGTAATCATTTTAAATTCATTAGATGTTTCCATCTAGTAATCGAAATTCAAAACAATTTTAGTTCCATCTAACAGGTATTAATGCAGATCTAATTTAGCACATGATTAGTTCAAAGTGGCTATTCACTGTGTGTGACACCAATGGTCACTAAAGTTAGTGTGCCCCTGTGAATGAAAGCCAACCATAGCTGTTGAGAAGTGTAAGTAGCTCATTGTCATAACGATGACACATGTGTTGTATGAGTACAGAGGTTAAAAGAAGTTTTGCTACACCTATTATAATTCACTGCAAAGGATACTTCAGTATTCTCACCCATAGGCTTCCCTGTTAACTCTATTTGGAGCATACTGATATTGTTGCTATTCTCAACGTAAACCACAAGATGTCTTGACATGCTGGCACTGTGTCCTGTGTGCATGTGTGCACACTGTATCTAGCGGTGTGTGCATGTGTGTGTGCATGTGTGTGTGCATGTGTGTGTGCATGTGTGTGTGCATGTGTGTGTGCATGTGTGTGTGCATGTGTGTGTGCATGTGTGTGTGCATGTGTGTGTGCATGTGTGTGTGCATGTGTGTGTGCATGTGTGTGTGCATGTGTGTGTGCATGTGTGTGTGCATGTGTGTGTGTATGTGTGTGTGCATGTGTGTGTGCATGTGTGTGCATGTGTGTGCATGTGTGTGTGCATGTGTGTGTGCATGTGTGTGTGCATGTGTGTGTGTATGTGTGTGCTGTTGCCCTCTGGACTGCTTTATGGAAGAAAGCATTTCTATATCTTTCGCAGAGGCTTTTGGTAAGGGATACTAAAAAGCCAAGTCCATGCATTGTTTAGATGAATGGCCTCAAGTACAGCCACTCGTATCAAAATATACTTTGCAATGTCAGAGTTTCAGCAACACTTGATCAAAACCAAGTCTAGACATGGCAAAGACAACTGTGTAGGTGTGTATGCAAGGGTGGTGGTGAGCGTACGAGGGTGTGTGATGTGTGCATGAGAGGGTGTGTGTGATGTGTGCATGTGAGGGTGTGTATACATACATGCACTCATGTGCATGTGTGTATGTGGGTACACGTACATACACACACTCGTGTGCACATGTGTATGTGGGTACACGTGCATACACGCACTCATGTGCATGTGTGTATGTGGGTACAAGTGCATACATGCACTCATGTGCATGTGTGTATGTGGGTACACGTACATGTACATACACACACTCGTGTGCACATGTGTATGTGGGTACACGTACATGCACTCGTGTGCATGTGTGTATGTGGGTACACGTGCATACACACACTCGTGTGCATGTGTGTATGTGGGTACACGTGCATACACACACTCGTGTGCATGTGTGTATGTGGGTACAACGTGCATACACACACTCGTGTGCATGTGTGTATGTGGGTACATGTACATGCACGGATGTGTGCACGCACATGTGCGTAGTGCCCTATTTCCATTAAGTGCCCACCTTCATGACCTGGCTTGCGTGGCGCCTATGCTGTTCCTCCAGTTCGTCCACCCTGCGGTCCAGTTCCAAAGCCACCCTCGGCTGGGCTCTTATTGGAGGTGGGGACTGCATACACCGAGGCACTGGGAACTGCGTACGTGAACATGGCGGACTGGGGACTGTCGTAATGACCCGAGGTGCCAACCATGGGGCACCCGTCTCTGGTCAACTGGCGCTCCTGATTGGTGGGGCAGGAGGAAAATGGGATACAGGATATGGCTGAAGAATGAGTACATGTATGTGTACTAGTGAACAGTTAATCTAATTACCAGTGGCACAGAGTGTACATGGTGTAACAATTAGAGCTGTGTACTGTCAGGACCATAACACAGCATAGGGTTTTAAGGTATTTGGGCCACAGAAAGCCGTCATCAAATTACACCTGTCTCGCTCCCCAAACTTTTCCAAATGTTTGCTGGGTTGTCATTCGGTACTGCTCCATGGAGCATATCACACTCCCCATGGAGCATATCACAGTCACTTTCCACACAGAAATCACAAAACAGTCAGACTCGCACACAAATCACACACCATAACCATCCTTCACATACCGCCCTACCTCCCTCCTACCACTCACCAATTCGGAGATCTTGCTCAAAGGAGGTGAGGTCACCTCGCTCAGCTTGGGTGACCTCACCAGCTCCAACCCCTTAAAGTGGGTTTCCAAGGTGACGCACTGGTAGAGAGCGGTCTGGGTCTCAAACACCCGACTGGACGGCGGCTTGTTCATGTAGTACTTAACCCCTTGGGGGTTGAATTCCTCGTACAGCTGCCTAGCCCGTCTCACCAAGGCCTCCTCCTCCCCAGCCTTACTCTCCATCTCCTGTAGCTCGATATCCAAACTATCCAACATCTCGATCACATGACAATCTCCTCCCCCTCCTCCCCCTCCCCCTCCCACATCCCCCTCCTCTGCCGTAGCAATGACCGACACCTCCGTCGTGTATTCCTGGAGGTACAGCACTTCCTTGGAGAGGTCACAGAGCGGGGCTGGGGAACGCCCGCCCACGTACACCACGGCGTGGCTGGGGAGGAGGGACTCCAGCCTGCAGTTGGTGCTGAGCTCGTACAGGTGGAGCTGCACATCCTCGGGTCCCGTGCTGAAGTGACAGGCGCAGTCCTCAGACAGCAGCTTCCTGCAGTTGCGCGACACGCTCTGCGCCTGAAGGTACACTCGTCCGCGGTGCCTGGTCGGACCAATCGGATGGAGGATTTCTCCCGCGAAGACGCAGTACTCCGGCCCCTCCACAGTGTTGTAGCTGAACTTTGCTCTCACTAAGGGAGGGAGAGGTCGCTGGGACAAGATGTCCGCCACGCTGTCGTAGTGATGGCCTCGGCAGGCCTGCTCCAGATTGTTGTCCGGGTCGTACACGATGCCAAACTGGGCGGTGGAGTTGAGCGGGACGGTGAAGTGGGTCCCGTTCTGGTCCCGGGCTCGGACCACGCTCCGGGAGCGGATGAAGTGGAAGGTGAAGATGTCACCCGTGGTGATGGTGGCCTGGTCGCACATGCTGTGGTACCCTTTGCACACCCTCCCCCTCTTGGGCAAGAGTTGACCGAATCGGGACACAAAGTCCTTGAGCGCAATGTCCACTGGAAGGTCACCCTTGGGTGGCCCTTCCCTCTCCTCTTCCCCAGGCCTCTCTTCCAGGAGGCTGTCGCTTGAGTGGTGACTGAGGCTCAGGGAACGGCTGAACTTCTGCTCCGATGGGCATGGGCACTCGATTTGATCTGCGCATGTGACGCTGCGAAACTTGGTGATGGGAGGGTCTGGGTTCCCTCTGGCCTGCAGATCCCCTTCCGAATTGGAACAACGGGTGCGCAGCGGCTGGCGAGAGGAGGAGGGGGTGGAACCAGGTGTGGGGGAGGAGGAGGCGGGGATGGAGGGGAAGGGAAGGAGGAGGGCTGGAATGGGAGGGTAAGGGGAGGAGGAGGCTGGCATGGAAGGGTAAAGGGAGGAGGAGGCAGGGATGGGAGGGGTAGGGGAGGAGGAGGGATGGAGGGGAGGGCCGACTGACTGCTCCGCCTCACTACCGGTTTCGAAGGGACCGCAGGTTTGGGGCGGGGGAAGGTTGTTCCTGAAGCCATTGATGTTACGGCTTGCTGACATGGTATGGTGTCATAAGTATCATCTGAGCCTGTAACCATTTCTGAAACAATAACAAAACAAGTGAATGGGCGGAAGTCTATCAATCCACAAAATGGGCCTTTTGTTTTAAAATGGGGCGGCCAACATGTAAGCATCATTAATCATAGCTGGAAGGAATACATGTATTCACATGTTTACAACAGATTTAATGAGCTGAGATAAAAATAACAATAAAACCAGCAGTTTGTGAAAATCTCGCCTTTCTATTATGAAGCTCATGACAACTGATGTGACAGCAGCAATTCCCGTACATCTCCGCGTCTTAGCCCTTGTTGTGTTCTGTTGTGTACTCCGGAGTCAACAGTGTGTGCTTGCTTATTCATGGATGGTAAAAGCCAACTTTACACATGCATTGCTCAGATCTTATCTCAGCCAACAAATAGAGGAGATTATGACCATATAGCCCTCAAGAGCAAGGTGCTAATCGAGTCAGCAGAAAGTCATTGCACTCTCACACACACACTCTCACACACACACTCTCACACACACACATACACATGCGCATGGACATCCACGTTCACCTGCACACATGTGCACAACACAACTACGTTTCGTTGCGTGACACGACAAATCTCGCCACGCCATACAGCACACTCCACCACAGCAGTCAACTCGACCCAGTCACACCGCGATCCGCTAAGTCTAAAGTACCAAGCACAAACGTAAGATACCAGATAACTAGCCCTATACTGGCGCCCGCCCAATTCCGTGACTCGCTTCTTTGGTGTCAGCGGGGCTTCTGTTTCCCGGCATGCAACAGGAGAGAAAACGCACCTTCGGAGCACAGCTGTGTGCACGGGAGGGAACGAAGTAGGCAGTACCCTCGCAAATGCAGTTGGTTCTTAAAAACGGCATCGCGCATGCAAAGCAAGTCACAAAGCAAACCCCACAAAGAAATCAACGCCAACAGCTACGACAAAAGATGCACCGAAACGAAGATGGATTACAATCCATCGCGAACGAGCCCGACTGCAACGCAGCATGTAGGATCTCTTCAACCAGCACCCGCACCCACCCACACCCCCCCCCCCCCCCTCCCGGGCAAGCAATGCACGTGCAGTATTCTGCTGCTGGCTTCACTTACTCTTTGCTGCGCTGAATTGCTGTTACGCTGTCCATCGCCTGCGCGTATTTGCTGCTCTCGATCTTGCACAATTATATTAGATTTATACGGCGCCCAATCAGTACATGTACACATATACCGTAAATTGATTTCTCACAGTCAGTCACGTTCCCAGACCCTGCATTACGATGTACTAGTTTTCCGTTGGCACTAGGGCATCAAAAACCAGAAGGTCTATGCAGAAGATGGATGATGCTCACAGTATACGGGTATTCTCACGACTGTCAGTAAAGTCAAGGATGCCACCTGTTGAATTACAGGATCGATGGGTGCTGGTCCGCAGTGGCGTAGCGAGGGGGGGGGGGGGGGGGGGGGGCAGGGGGGGACATATGTCCCTGGGCGCAGGGTTGAGGGGGCGCCGAAATAGACGAGGGATAATTAATTATCGCGTCAACGAGAACTCACAAACGCATGGGCAGATACCGGGGGCAGTTGTAAACCCGTTCATATAATATAAGGCTCCTCCCCTTCCCTCTTTTCCGCTAGGTACCACCCCCCCCCCCCCCCCCCCCCCCCCCCCCCCCCGGGACAGAAGCCGACAGCACCCTCCTGTAGTATATTCACGCTTTATTTCAACGATTCAAACGGATACACAACACATGAACATGCACACGCCAAATCCTACATCAGTAATGATCTCATATCTCATGTCCCCACGTGATCCTATATATCAACACTACATCTCCCCCTCCACGATATCTGATGGGAGATCTGATACTGGTTCCAGTTTGAGATCGCGTCTTTACCGGGCTCCGCAAGGGTATGGTCTCCTTAGCCTGTTCAGGGCCTGCTGTAGACTCAGGCAGAACCTCCTGAGTAGCATTGCTCTCTGTGTCGTCACTATCTGTAGGTAGTTCATCAGCTGGTGATGGGATGATCGTCAGATGACTCCGGTTCCTCCTCAGTTGTCCAGCAGGTGTGTCTACCATGTAAGACCTAGGGGTGTTTGCCGAGGATGTTACATATCCTCGGGTGTTTTGCCATCTGTATTGATCCATACTTCCTCCCCTTCTTCCAGTTTTAGGGGTTTGATGACGTCGGTTGTACTGTTCCTCCTGCTGCCTTTTGAACTCGTGATTCTTCCTATAAAACTGGCCAAGGAAAGGCCTCTTGGGGCAGAAGTGCTCAGCCACCTGGGGGACCGTAGTGCGAACTTTCCTACCCATAAGTAGCTCAGATGGACTGAATCCGCACCATGGCATAGGAGTGGCATTGTAGTTCAACACTGATAGGTACAAGTCACCTGATGTTCTAAGGAGTTTCTTTACTATTTGTACAGCTCTTTCTGCCTGGCCATTACTTTTGCGGGTATCTTGGACTAGAGGTGATATGGGTGAATCCATAATGTTGAGCAAACTCTTTCATTTCATGGGAGGAATATTGAGGCCCATTGTCACTGACCATAAACTCTGGAATCCCCTGTCTGGAGAACATGGGCTTCAGCTTCTCAATAATTCCCATTGAAGAGGTTATAGTCACTTGAACTACTTCAATATATCTGGAGAAGTAGTCCACCACTAACATGCACGTTGTCCCGTTCAGTTCAAACAAGTCTGACCCAATCTTTTGCCAGGGGTATGTGGGGAGCTGTGCTGCAATCATTGGCTCCTTGTGTCCAACTGCCTCTTTAGCACACATGTGACACTGCTGTATCATCTGAGCTGAGACGCCCGGCCACCACCCATTATCCTCTTTGGATGCCTAGATGTCCCTGATGTATTTTCTCTAGGATTTCCCTCTGTCTTGCTACTGGGATAACAATGCGTCTCCCATACAACAGTAGCCCATTGTGCACTGTTAAGTATCCTCTGAGTGCCCAGTAGGGTTTGATGTTGTCTGTAACCCTGTGTTTCTCTGGCCACAGTACTTCATCACCTGGGAACAAACCGCATCAGATGCTTGAGAAGCAGACTACTCTTTCAATTTCTCTCCTGTAGTTGGAAGACACTGAATTACACTGTCTATAAATGCCTCAGCCTCCTCCTGCAGAGAAATAAGGTCTTTAGTGGAGTTTGTTGCCGGTGCACGAGATAGGGTGTCAGCTGTGTATAACAGTTTTCCTGGTACATGGGTGACTGAATAACTGTAGTGCATGAGTCTGAGCCGGAATCGCAGTACCCGTGGAGGGAGACTGTCAAGCTGTTTCGAACTTAGAAGAGGGACGAGTGGCTTGTGGTCAGTTTCAATGTCGAAATTTCTTCCCAGAATGTAGTCACGAAACTTTTCACAAGCCCAGGTTACTGCAAGTGCCTCCTTCTCTATTTGCGCGTATCGACGTTCTGTCTCAGTGGATGTGAATGCTACCGGTCGCCACTCGCCCTTGTTCAACTGTGTTAACACAGCACCTACTCCATGCGAGGAAGCATCTGCAGTGACCTTGACTCTTGCAGTAGGACTATAGTGAGCTAGCACTGATGGTTTGCTCAATTCCATCTTAACAAGTGAGAAAGCCTCTCTTTGGCTTGGTCCCCAGTTCCATGATCTCTTACTACTTAGTAGGTCACGCAGTGGCTGGCTTAACTCTGCAAGGTTTGGTGTGAACTTTCCCAACTGTGTCACCATGCCCATAAACCGCCTGAGGTCTGAGATGTTTTGTGGGGCAGGCATATCCCAAATGGCTGTGTCTTGTCTGGATCTGGCCGTATCCCTTCCTTGTCAATGACATGACCCAGGAACCCACGTGATCCTATGTATCATTACACTACACCCCCCCCCCCCCCCCCGCGGGTGCCAGTAGTGCATTATGTCCCCGGGCGCACAACACTCACACTACGCCACTGCTGGTCCGGTACTTGAGCCTACTGATGTAGATCGGAAACTGTTGTAGATATCAGGAACACTCACCACCTGGCCAGCTCAACTCTTATATACTTGTTGCACTGCAACGCTGACGTAACTGCAGCTCGTGTTGAACAAGGAGCATACCGTTGTAGAGGGGCTAATATTATATGACATGAAACTGATGACATTCCATGGCAAAGGTTTTACGTCATCCAGAGCAATCGTCTGAGAGAAGCCGTTTCTGCACGCACCCCCGTAGACTTGTGGCTACGCTGATATCATGGCACTGATGGCAAACTGCCTTGTGGCTTTAGATAACTGTCGGTGAGACCCTTCAGTATTGGTGACTGCTTTGTGAGGAAGAACCTAGTCCAAGTAATTGGGGGAGATGTTGAAGATTTATGCACATGTGCAAAGCAGCTGCATGCAACGTGGTTTAAATCTTGTGTCATAGGTACCATTCATGCTATGACTGATCTGTTGAGTTAGCTCAGGTGATGCATGGCTGAGGATTTCTACTGTGCAGCAAATGTATTTAACCTAGTGACTGTGCTGTGAAATGCAAGAAACCAATGGCTAAGATGCAATTGGTTTCTCTTGTATGACATGCTGATATTACAAACCTCTGAGGAATGCCTTTAGGAGTAACGCAGTGTTAGGGTAACATAGGGTGACCCATCATTGTCAATGTTGCTATATGCTGTAGCAATGATGCCGTTGGTTAATTTTCCTTGTTGGAGAGAGAAACATGTACTGAGATGGTATGCTGATGATTGTGCTTGTGCTGAGCAATTGCATTCAATTCGTTCCTGACATGATCGTTTACATGTAATTCAACTAGCTAGCACTAAGAGTGTGTGGTTGTATCACCTGATTATGGAGTGAAGGTTGTAGCTAGAAATTGCTTTCTTGGATGTGTGATTGGTGGACAAAGCACATATTACATGCAATTTGTCGGAGAAAAAGTAGATGTTTGGGTAGAATGTACGGACAAATGGTCAGCAATCAATGCATCTCAGGTGGCATATACATCTTTGACAAAGTCTTTGCAGTGTGAATGGGACTTCCACCTAAGACTGTACTGATGCTTGGACGAACCACTGAATGATAATATTAAGTGTTTCATTCCAGCCCTGCTGGGGGGGGGGGGGGGGGGGGGGGGGGGGGGAGGTGTCATTCCACCCCTGCTGGGGGGAGGTGTCATTCCAGCCCTGCTGGGGGGAGGTGTCACTGAACGACCAGCCCTGCTGGGGGAGGTGTCACTGAACGACCAGCCCTGCTGGGGGGAGACCGGGGGTGTCACTGAACGACCAGCCCTGCTGGGGGAGGTGTCACTGAACGACCAGCCCTGCTGGGGGGAGGTGTCACTGAACGACCAGCCCTGCTGGGGGAGGTGTCACTGAACGACCAGCCCTGCTGGGGGGAGGTGTCACTGAACGACCAGCCCTGCTGGGGGAGGTGTCACTGAACGACCAGCCCTGCTGGGGGGAGGTGTCATTCCACCCCTGCTGGGGAGAGGTGTCACTGAATGACCAGCCCTGCTGGGGGAGGTGTCATTCCACCCCTGCTGGGGAGAGGTGTCACTAAACGACCAACCCTGCTGGGGGAGGTGTCATTCCAGCCCTGCTGGGGGGGAGGTGTCACTGAACGACCAGCCCTGCTGGGGGGGAGGTGTCACTGAAGTAGAAGAACTTTGTTCTCTTGACCAACTTCTCTAGCAGGACTAGGGGTTTATGACCTCACCAAGATTGCATCTTCATCATACCAGACAACTAGACAAGGATCAAACCATGCGATGGTTGAAGCAGTGAAACTGAGGAGTTGGGAGTCTTTGATCCAACACAACATCTAGAGAGTCTTCTGGCTACTAGAAAATGATGTGTTAAAATCAATTAAGAGACTTAGAAATCTAAACTTGATGGTGCATGTATATTATTTTGATGCGTGGATGAAGTTCACAACTAAGCGACAGAGAGCCATTAGAAGAGCAATTTTGGGTCACTGTGGTTTTAACTGACCCACTCCAGCTTGACCTGACCCACTCGAGCTCAATTTATGGCTTGGCTGCATGTTTGCTATATACATGACCCAACATATTGTGATGGTTCTGGGACCCACACTAACATGCACTGCAAGATGCTCTTGACTGCAAAGTATGTGGCCTTGTTATCCACCAGAGACACGATGAGAATCAGAAGCAGGTTTGGACGAATGTCGGGTCAATAAACCAATTGTCAGTAGTGCTTGATCTGTGAGTGCGTAGTGTTAGGCAACCCCAAGTAGAAGTACTGTTTGGCATAAAGGTTCAAATTACAGATGCCTCATCGTATTTTTGGTACCAAGTAACCTAAATATTATACACTGGTTAAAGTACATCATCTGTAGACTATAAAAACTCCACAAATTTTAGTGGTAAGGGGTGTGTTGAAAGTTTCAATCAAATTATTCATAATAATTATATTATGCTATAAGATAATAATAATTATATTAAAAATATGGGATTGTTTCCACGAAAAGGCTTCATATTCTAGAAGTCTGAAATGTCCTCTACACATTTCTTCTTATGCACTGAGAATCGGAGTATATGTCATGGAGTTGTAAGGCTCTGAATTTGTTTTTAAAAATTAGCCATACATTTCAACGCAGGCGTTTACATTTCTGTTGCGTGTACTGGGAATTTTATAAAGTATACCTTAGGTCCCTTTTCGCGGAAACGATCCCATACATTATGCTATAATATAATTATATGGAACGTTCTATACGAAAATGGGTCTTGTGGATTTTATTTTATAACATAAAATTTAAATCGATAGATCTTCCGAAATATTAACGCTATCGGGTTCCTATTTATAACACAACATACCACACCATTACTATATGTGAAAATCCATTTTGGTGTCTTACACATGCGGGGTACCGACGTTTCAAGGTCCGATACCGCGTAGGGTTCAAAACGGCCACATCTTCAGGAGTTCAGGTAGGAGTGTCCAAATCGATTCAAAATAGGTATCTATGTAGAAGGGTCCTACCGCTATTGATTTGTTCTGTTCGTTAAATTTTGCTTTATCCGTTATAGAGATACAAGTGTGCAAAGAAATTGCATATTTCCCGGGCGTTACGCGCCATTAACGTATTACGAGGACGTCCTCGAAGCCAGTCGTAATACGTTAATGGCGCGTAACGCCCGGGAAATATGCAATTTCTTTGCACACTTGTATCTCCATAACGGATAAAGCAAAATTTAACGAACAGAACAAATCAATAGCGGTAGGACCCTTCTACATAGGTACCTATTTTGAACCGATTTGGACACTCCTACCTGAAGATGTGGCCGTTTTGAACCCTACGGGGTATCGGACCTTGAAACGTCGGTACCCCGCATGTGTAAGACACCAAAATGGATTTTCACATATAGTAATGGTGTGGTATGTTGTGTTAAAAATAGGAACCCGATAGCGTTAATATTTCGGAAGATCTATCGATTTAAATTTTATGTTATAAAATAAAATCCACAAGACTATAGAACGTTCCATATTATACTTTTTAAAAAACATTTTATTTTCTTATCTTATGATAATCAAATAACATTACACAAAGTATGATACACCACATCAAACACTACGCATCTATATCCCCCACCCAGAACAATCCCCCCAACTTTGAAGCGCCCAGTCTAGCGGTCGCAGACCCACATGGTTTTTTGAAAAAGGATCCTTGCAGCCCTTGACCACAGATTTCGCGGGTAATTGCTCTTCCACGGAGCTATTCAGCGCGATAATGACGCCTTTCACCTTCCTATCCGAGCGCACCACTTCCTCCTCGTCACCAACCCAGCAAAAAATTCTTGGGCAAGATTCTTGGGCAAGATCTTGTGGCAAGATAAGATCTTGAATTTCATCTTGCCAAGATCTTGCCTGAATTCTTCCTAAGATCTTGCCCTGATTCTTGGGTATCTTGGCCAAGATCTTGGCCAAGATCCAAGATTATGGCCGCCAAATTCTTGTTCTTAGGCAAGATTCTTGCCTTCTTGGTCAAGATTCTTGCCTTCCTGGTCAAGATTCTTGCTTTCTTGGTCAAGATCTTGCCTTCTTGGTCAAGATTCTTGCCTTCTTGGTCAAGATTCTTGCCTTCCTGGTCAAGATTCTTGCCTTCTTGGTCAAGATTCTTGCCTTTCTGGTCAAGATTCTTGCCTTCCTGGTCAAGATTCTTGCCTTCCTGGTCAAGATTCTTGCCTTCCTGGTCAAGATTCTTGCCTTCCTTGGCAAGATTTCTGCCTTCCTGGTAAAATCTTACTCTCCATAGTTTTGTATCATTGTACATGTTGTTTGTCTGGCAATAAATAAATTTAAGCATAGGCTTTATAAACAGTTATGTTAGTATACATCAAACCAAGGATTAAATGATACAAATGACATTGCAATTCTATTACACTGTAAGTTATTGTTCAGATAACTGATGCTGCTCGGTTTCACCAGTAGTTAGTGGCTTGGATAGTTTTTTGGCCTTATTACACTTGTCCCTACATTTCTGGTTCAATTTGTCCCGAATTATGGAGCAATTAGCAGCACATGCTGCCTTTCCAAACTTGGTTTCAAGGCATTCTGTGTTTTACGTGGAAAAAGTTCATGTATTTAAATGTATATTTATTATTCTAACCTTCAAGAAGCTTCACCCTTCCTGGTGGGAGTGGGGTCTTAGAGCTTGATGCCCCCCTCTCAGCTTGCTGGAAGCAGCAGGTGGATATTTCTGTTTCAGTAAATAATGCGTCCATTAAAATCAAAGCATATTAAAAAATGTCTGTAGCTTTGAAGTTAATTCCATTGTCCTAAAATGAAAAATATAAATATAATTTCATTGGTACATAATTAAATAATTATTTACCAAAATGAACTTTTCAGCACATGTACTGTGATGATCATCAGCAAGCTTGCTGCCACTTGCCTCAGCCTGCTTGCTGCCACTTGCCTCCATTACCAAGACTGATGGTTTTGCTGTTTTATGAGATACATAGGTTTGATCAGGTACAAAATAATCTTGCAAAGTATAAATACCTGTAATTGTCGTTTGGCAGGTAGAACTTGAACCTTGCATTGCTGTAAATAGTGATTTACAATCAAACAATAATTAAAAACTGATACAACTTTGAAGTTACCATTTTTGGTACAGTCTGTAGGCAAACGGTGTATTAACGATGCAACAGCATTACTAAGAATGCCCATGTTGTCTGCCAAGTTGCTAACACTTTCCTTTGAACATTAATTCAACAACTCAATTGATTTGCAATGTAACATTTTTCCGCTTACTGTTAAAGTTACCATAACTTTGTTGATGGCTTGAATTTCTTCTGTAACTTTTAACAGAGTGCCATGCTACATGTATTTACCACAGCAGATTCAATAGAGTACTTAATGCACTTGAAATCATTACCAATTCTGAGCTGGAGCCATCGCTTTCCTCCATTCTTGGTATGGGTTTGGGCTTGTAGAGGACCGTATAGTAACGTACTATCGTGCCGACGCTGTAGACCACCAAAACTATACTACACGGCAGCAGTATACATTAATGCAGGCCAATAGCTCAGAGAACTCTCAATCTCATCATGTTCATCTATCTTTCCAATATACGTGCATGCTTATATATACATACACATAGCACCAATACGTGACTAACTTTAACCTCAAGTTCGTATTACAACACTTTACTTCAACCTTCTGAATGCAGCCTTGTTGACAGGTTACTGTCTCTCAATTGTTGCACTCCGGACCTTTAGGACTGGCTGGCTTCCCTGACACTCCTTCCACCTCCTCCTTGACTCACTAGTCGCGTCAACAAAGTACCGGGATAGCGCGTCAGCATTTCCGTTTTTCTGACCAGTCCGATACTGGACGGAGTATTGATACGGTTGAAGAGCCAGGCTCCAGCGAGTTAGTCTCCCGTTATTCTCTTTGAGGCGATCCAGCCATTCCAGTGACCGATGGTCAGTCTGTATCACGAAGGGACGACCCAGTAGGTACACCCGAAACGTCTGGATACCCAGGATAATCGCCAAACATTCTTTTTCCACTGTGGAGTATTTTTCCTCTCGAGGCAGTAGCTTTCTGCTATAGTACGCAACCGGGTGCTCTTCATCGTCTCCACCAACTTGGCTCAACACAGCTCCAATGGCCCGTCCGGAGGCATCTGTTTGTAGTACAAACGGTAGGGAGAAGTCGGGAGATCTCAAAATCGGCTCGCAACATAGACAGTCCTTCAGTCGGTGGAAGGCACTATCGCACTCTGCAGTCCACTGCACATGGTTTGGAGCGTTCTTTCTCGTCAAATCTGTCAACGGGGCAGCGATTTCAGCATACTCTTGGATAAACTTTCTGTAATATCCAGTTAGTCCGAGGAAAGTTCTTACATCGGACTTTGTGTGGGTACCTGGAACTGCTTCACGGAATCAACCTTGGAATGTTCAGGCCGCACGAGCCCCTCCCCCACCACATGACCAAGGTATGAGCATCGTGACATCGCTAGTTGACACTTTTTCTGCTTCACTCTAAGATCAGCTTCCCTCAGCTTTTGCAGCACTCGCCTAAGGTGTAACATGTGCTCCGGCCAACTGCGGCTGAAAATGACCAAATCATCTAGGTAGGCAGCTGCAAAGTCTTGCATTCCTACCAGCAGGCTGTCCATCATCCTCTGAAAGGTTGAAGGAGCTCCCTGTAATCCAAAGGGCATCCTTCGGAACTGGTATAATCCAAAGGGAGTCCTGAATGCCGTTTTCGCTTGGGCCTGTCTTCTCCACTGGAACTTGCCAGTATCCTTTAGTTAGGTCTAACGTACTGATGAACCTTGCTTGTCCCAACTCGTCGAGCAGATCATCAACACGGGGCATTGGATAAGCATCAGTCTTAGATACGCTGTTAAGTCTACGGAAATCAATGCAGAAACGCAATGTTCCGTCTTTCTTTTTTACCAGCACTATCGGAGATGACCAGTCACTCGAGGATTTTTCAATGATTCCATGCTTTTCCATCTCTTCCAGCTCCTTCTTAACGATGTCCCGATAGGCATGAGGTAAGCGATATGGTGGTAACCTCACTGGTTTCGCATCTCCAGTCTCAATCCTGTGTTCCACCATTTCTGTCTTGCCTGGAAGATCGCTCATTACATCTCCAAATTCGGTCCTTAACGCATCCAGTTCTTTCTTCTGCTTCTGTGTTAGCTTCTCGTTTATCTTCGGCTCCTCCGACTCCTCCTTCCACAATGGGATTTCTTCCCCATCTTCCATTTCTTCAGCTGCTAAACACATCGTCGTAGGAGTATTCCATCCCTTCAACATGTTGACGTGGAATATTCGCTGCCGCTTCTTCTTGTCACTCATGTCGATTTCATACGTCACCGGTGTAACTTTGGCTTTGACACAATAAGGCCCTTGCCATTTCGCCATAAGTTTATTGGTCACAGTGGGCAGTAGAACTAGCACCTGATCTCCCTCCATGAATTCCCTCTTCCTTGCACTCTGATCATACCATCTTTTCTGCATCATCTGAGCTTCCTTGCAGTTTTCACTGACTAGCTCCGACATCATTGCAAGCTTCTGCTGTACCGTCAAGACGTAGGATATGACGCTTTCACCACTACGCTTGCTAGCCTTCCAGGTTTCCTTCAATATGTCGAGCGGCCCTCTTACATGTCGCCCATACATCAACTCAAATGGGGAGAAGCCTGTAGTTGCCTGCGGTACTTCTCGGTAGGCAAACAGCAGATACGGCAGTAGTTTGTCCCAGTCTTTCCCCTCCAGTGCAGTCTTGCGAAGCATAGATTTCAATGTTCCATTAAACCTTTCGACAAGACCGTCCGTCTGTGGGTGGTAAGGGCTAGTTCTTATTGGATGTATGTGCAGCAGGTTGTACAGCTCAGCCAATAATTTGGACATGAAGTTTGTCCCTTGGTCCGTTAGGATTTCCCTCGGCACTCCGACACGTGCGAACATAGTCACCAGCTCCTCTGCCACATGCTCAGCATCGACTGTCCTCATGGGTATTGCTTCCGTGTAGCGAGTAGCATAATCGCACACAACAAGTATGTACTTGTTTCCTGTGCTACTTCGCGGCAAAGGCCCGACAATATCCATGGCAATCCTCGTAAACAACTCCTCAATCACTGGTAGTGGAACTAAGGATGCTCGAAGATTCTTGACTGCTGAATGTTTCTGGCACTGCTCACATGTTCTGCACCATTCCGCTACATCCCGATACAATGTCGGCCAGTAGAATCGTTGCAAGATTCGCTCAACTGTCTTTTTCTTCCCCAAATGTCCTGCAAGTGGTATCTCATGAGCCAACCTGAGAACAGCCTCCCGATGTTGCTTCGGGATGATCAGTTGCTCGATGCCTAACTCCTCTCCTTCCTCTCCATCAGAGCGACCAGCTTCACGCTTAGTTCAGTAGCCCCCTTCGATGATGAAGCGGACCTTTCTTCAACGATTCTCATGAGCTTTTCCATCTGTGCTCCCATTTCCTCGGCTTTCTCTCTCGCTTCTCTTTCTCGACGCCTCCCTTCTTCTGCAATCTCTCTCTCGCGCTGTAAGCGTTCCTCTTCTCGTCTCGCTCTCTCTTCTGCTATCTCTTTCTCGCGCTGTACGCGTTCTTCTCGTCTGAGTCTTTCGCGTTCAATCTCCTCTTCTCGTTTCTGCCTATCCTCAATCAATTTCTGCAGCATGTCCTGCAGCGCTTGTTCCGACATCTCGCCTGCTCGAAATGATCAACCGGAACGGGTTGTCATACACCGTCGCTCAATGTGTCTAGAGTCAGAAAGCTATCTAACGGCTCACGATCCCACCGCTGCCACCAAATGTAGAGGACCGTATAGTAACGTACTATCGTGCCGACGCTGTAGACCACCAAAACTATACTACACGGCAGCAGTATACATTAATGCAGGCCAATAGCTCAGAGAACTCTCAATCTCATCATGTTCATCTATCTTTCCAACATACGTGCATGCTTATATATACATACACATAGCACCAATACGTGACTAACTTTAACCTCAAGTTCGTATTACAACACTTTACTTCAACCTTCTGAATGCAGCCTTGTTGACAGGTTACTGTCTCTCAATTGTTGCACTCCGGACCTTTAGGACTGGCTGGCTTCCCTGACAGGGCTGTATAGTGTGATATGATTGTTACCAGTTTTATAATATGTACTAGAAATTATTATTATTGTACAAAGTATGATAAATGTACCTTTGTATTCCTATTTAAGAATCAGAGCCAATGCAAGGGCCTTACTGAACAGGGTAAATTAATTCTATTTTAGAATTATAATACTATAATACAATTGAACATTACTCATTTGAAATGTGAGAAGAAAAGTGAAATGTATTTATACTAGAATTGTTTTATAGTTCTAGCAAAAACAGTTCTTTATTTAAAAAATAACAGGTTTTTTTTATAGTAAGGACTAAGAAAAAGTGCAAAGCAGTAATGCATGCATATCCTCTTTACTGCCCACTATAAAAAATATTCAGTACTGATTTCTGAACATACCATCACAGCTTTCTTCACAGTCGTTGAGCCCTGATGCGTACCTGATGATGGTCTGGGCTGCATAAAAAAAAAACAAAAACATATTGTATGCTACATTGTAAAAGCAACACAATAGTTACCACAATCTCTTCATCATGATCAGCACTGTCATCACTAAAGCTATCCTGTTCATTATCTGCAAAAGGCATAATTACAGGTATACTCTTGAACACGAACACATGGTATACCATTCATGTGTTTGAATATCACAGTATACTTTTTTCCCTTGTACAACCAAACTAATTCGTTTCCTATCTTTAAATCTTCTTTGGTAACAGTGTCTTTGTCATCTGTCGACAGCGATATTGTCAAAGTCTTGTAAACTTTGTTGTCTTCGATGCATAAAATTCTACACCATTCTTAAAAAATTCAAAGTTAGTGAATAATAAACACTCAGAATACAAGTACTTATTCACAGATTAATGAGTATTAGCATATAGATGTTTCGCTAATTAGCTTAATTAAAAGTACAAAGTTGTTAATTATTCAAACACCATTGCAATTGGTGTTTCATGCAGTAACAGCACCACACACATGAATAAGCTTTAGTTTATGTGTACACGTACTGCCATTACATGCATTGGCCACTAATATATATTCATAGATCATATGTGGTCATGTACATGTACACATGATTCTGTTTGTCAACGTAACGATTGAACCAAATTAGCACGTATACGTGTATGAGTACGTACGTACCGGTCAATATGCTCCTGATTTTGAAAGTGTGTGATCGATCACAAGCAGTGGATCAAGATCACTTACGTGGCTCAAGAGGTGGACAGGGCTTCTTTTCCGCGTTGTCTTTGCAGACTCGCAGTGGAGGCTTTGTGGATCGAATGGGGCGCTTACTAGATGACATTTTTGGCGAGAGCGAGCAGATTGACAAAGCACGTGGAAATATTAGAAATAAGAAAATTAAAGATTGTGACGGTATAGATCACTGATAGCGATCGACGTCGATGTCACAAAGGAAACGAACTCGGTACAGAGAGTACGCTAGAGATCCTACTATTCCTGTACCGTCACGTACAATTCTAAGGCAAGGCCTAGCGCAAACCTCGAGCTCACAAGGTACGTTGTATTCATTAGTTTACACGCGCACGTACATGTACGTCAGTCATGTATTTGTGTGTGATTTGATTCATACGAATAGGTAACACGCAACGAAAGAGGAAACGATATGCTTCTGACCCAAATACACCGGTTCCGGAAAGAACCCTCCGTCGGTGGAAGGCAAAAGAAGGTATCTAATTAATATCCTATCTAGACTAACCATTTCGTCATTGTGTTTGTATACAGTTTACGTAATAAATTTAAATTAAATTGATCAGCAAGTTCAATGCGCTTTTTGACTTACCGTGTTATGATTAGGCGCTCAAGGACAAGATGAGAGAGGTTGTAGTGTTGATGGAAGTGAGGAAGTGGTTGATAGCAATGAGATGCGTGAGATAGATGATCAAGAAAATTCTGATATTGATGGGGACAATAATTGCATTACCAAAGAAAGTGGTGATAATGGTGATGATGATGATGATGATGATGGCACGAATGAGCATGGTGATGATGTTGATGATCATCTGGATGATGGTAATGATGGCGATGATGATGATGATGACACTAATGAGCATGGTGATCATGTTGATGATCATCTGGATGATGGTAATGATGGCAATGATGATGATGATGACACTAATGAGCATGGTGATGATGTTGATGATCATCTGGATGATGGTAATGATGGCGATGATGATGGTGATGACACTAATGAGCATGGTGATGATGTTGATGATGATGGTAATGATGGTGATGATGGTAGTGAGAATAGTGATGATGAAAATGATGATCACAGTGTTGATGATAATGTTAATGATGAAGACCATGATGGTGGTGTTTATCCTGATGACAATGATGATGGTAAAACTGAAGATGATGTTGGAGGAACTACTGAGGAGATTCCACAGCCATTAACTGCCGCTGTCCTGAAGAAGAAGTTATCTTTGCTGCCTCTTTATTCTGATGCACCATTAAGCACTAAGGCTAGCTGGATTGCATGTAACTACTTTTCAGTGACAAATAATCTCAGTGAAGCTGCAACCAAGCAACTCCTAGATCTTATTGCAATTCATTGCCCTAAACGTGACCAATGTGCCAGGTCCACCTATCAACTTAGGAAACGGCTAAATCCCTTTGATGATGTTGAAATGCATATGTATTGTTCAGAATGCATGAAGGAACTGAAAGATACTAAAAAGTGCATCGATAGAAATTGCAGAAGAAAAAGATCAAAAGTCTGCTATCTCAGTTTGCTTCCATTTCATCAGCATCTGTCCACCATATTTTCAAGTAGGTTGTATCAACTTATCCTGATTTATAAATACTTTTTTACAATACAGATAAATGGAACGATATCTTAAAACATTTCTCCCGGAAACGTACCAAAGGGATTATACAGGACATCGATGATGGAACTATTTGTGAAAGTTTAAGAGCTGAAGGAGCTTTTCTATCATGTCCTGAACATGCTGGGCTTATTTTATGCACTGATGGTGTCCCTGTCTTCAAATCATCAGGTTTGTTTACTCCATAATCATGTTTAATTTTATTGTATTATACCTTACACGTAGGTCAAACATTGTGGCCTGTGTTGATGTTTACTACATCTCTTCCACCTGAGGTCAGGATGAATGTAGAAAACATGATAGTTGCTGCATTGTGGCTAGGACCATGCAAGCCATCAATAGATGTATTGCTTCCATCGGTGCTGTCAAAAATTGACTTATTACATACTAATGGAATAGAGTTTAGTACGCCGCATGGGAAAAAAGTGTTACGAGTGAAAATAGTAGCTGCAGTATTTGATTTTCCAGCCAAAGCAATGGCTCTAAATATTGTTCAGTTTAATGGTTACTATGGATGCCCATATTGTAAAGACAGAGGCATCCATAAATGCCACAGACATTTGTATTTACCAGCAGAACCACATATTGCTAAAGAACCTGGTGATATTGATGCATGGGCACGAAAAGCAGAAGAAATTTTGAAGCTAGTATTTGGTGTTAAAGGTTTCTCTATGCTAATTACAATCCATCATGTACCTATTGATTATCTGCATGCTATTTTGCAGGGCATAACAAAGCAATTTTTAGAGTGCTGGATTAATTCTGATTACTCGGAACATCGATTTTATCTTGGAAACAATGTTAATGATATTGATGCTTACTTATTGAATATAAAACCACCCCACGAGTTTAGAAGCACTCCACGTCCTATTAAAAAAAATCTATTTTATTGGAAGTCATCAGAATATAGGGCTTGGTTGCTGTACTATTCGCTGCCAATCATTCTTACCTACTTACCATCTGACTATGTGAATCATTTTGCATTACTGATTTCTGCTATGCATATTCTGCTAGGCTGCAACATTTCTACTCATGATTTATCAGTATCTGAAGAATGCTTATTCGCATTTTATGCTGAAGTACCTGAAATGTATCCTGACACAATGCTTACAGCAAATTTGCACACGATCGTACATTTGTGCCAATTTGTGCGATTATTGGGCCCTCTTTGGGTATATTCTACTTTCGGTTTTGAAAATATGAATGGATACATCAAGAGACATCGTCATGGCACAAGAAACTTTTTACCTAGCTTAGCACAAGCTATTAGCACAACATTTTCTGTATCTACATACAGAAATGAATTATCTTTAGACACTGAAGCCATTCATTTTGTGTCTGAGAAGCAAAGTAACAGGGTCAATGGTGCACATGGCAAAATTCACTGCTGTAATCTTTTAGATTATGAGTATGATGCTCTACAGGTTGCTGGATTTCATTTGGTCAATAATGATGTATCAACATTTCCATGTTATACTGCACTTGACAACACATCATACCATGTTCGGAAAAAAACACTTCGAGACAGTTCAATTTGTGAATTTCTTCACGGATCGGACTTGCTTCTAGGGTCCATCAGACGCTTTTGCATCGGTCCAGTAGCAATTATAGACACGTTTGAAAACATGACAGAAAGTATTTTAAGTGGTGCACCATTCAGTAAACCAATACATTCAAGAAATGCTTTGCACATCAACAAAAATTTTGTTCAAGTTAAGAAATTGTCTGTTTCAAACACAGTATTGGCAGTGTCAGTTAATTCTTTGAGAAGAAAATGTATTCATATTCCAATCAAGAAGTCACAAGCAGATATAATTGTATTCATACCAAACACTTACGAGCACCATTAAAATGTACTGCATGAACTGACAACTATATACATGTATGTGCTTGAACATATTACTTTATTTTGTATTTTATTGTTATGTACAAAATCAAAACACCAATAATGTTCTGATTGTATCAATCATAGAATTATGTATAATTAATGAGTTAGTCATCCTTACCTTGCCGAAAAACCAAGAAGCAAGAATACATTAACGACATGTGCATCACAGTCTGAAAGGTTAATAGAGCCAAGATACAAGGTTTTATCAGAACTGAAGTACTATTTGGATTTTGCACTTATTAATAAGATTGGTTTGCTTTCAGTAGCAACAACTGAATAAAATTGACATCTATTAGATACTTACCTAGAAGCAATATTGACATCTTTTCATAGTAGTCAAAATTATATTTCTTGAGATCTTGTTAGAATTTTGCCAAGATCTTGACATCTTGGCATTGTAGCCAAGACACGGCTCATATCTGTAACATCTTGTAACAATCTTGCCAAGAACCAATGTTAGATCTTGATATCTTGGCATTGTAGTCAAGATGCGGCATACGTTTCTTGATATAAGTAAGATCTTGCCAAGATCTTATAAACATCTTGCCCAAGATTGCAAGATCTTGGGTTTCTTGGGCAAGACTTGCCCAAGAACTTTTTGCTGGGCAAGCCACTTCAAAGTAGAGAGTCGTTCCAATACATGCCCACCGCAGGGGAATATCACCGCTTCAGCCAGACACAGCATGTAACGTGAGGTGGCCAGCCTACACACACATATGCAGCGGATTGCTAACTGCTGTTGAAGTTTCGTGTCTTCACTTCAATCGTTGACCTTGTCTTGTGTTTCTATGCATTCAATTATTGATATCTTTAAAATATTATTTTATTTTTAATTTTATTTTTATTTTTATTTTTAATTATAATATAATTAATACAGGAATACAAGATACCACATTATTATTATTATTACATACACTGTATGCACTACAATTCTACCTATCATTACCTACGCTACTCGCATGAGTCCTATGCTGCAGACCCCCTCAATAAGATGGCTCTAGCTACAGACCTCACCAGGGACATGTTGAGGCGACTATACATTTCATTTAGGACACTGGATTTGGGACTAGCTTGATGGATGGCTATAAGCGAGGCAAGACGGGAAAAAAACAGCCTGAGCCTCTTTCCCCCAGTGTCCAAAGGTCTCCACAGCTTAAGGAATGCATGTCCATCCGAGCTCCTGGCACTTCGTGTCGTTGGCTTCATGCTTTCTGCATTCTGCTGCATAGGCTGCTGACCCTGCTGATGTGCTAGCATCCCTCAACATGGCTGGAGTTAAAGGAGAGGTGACAGTTATATCAATAGCTGCTGGAGACCCTCTGACCCAATCCTGAACAAGAACATCAGCTGGGCGAGTGTTTCTCTGAACCCTAGAGAGCCCAAAACCAGCTTCCACTCTCACAGAGAGGTGTGCTTGGCGACAGAACTCAACAAAGATGTTGCACAGGCGATTGTGTCAGGTGACCACATCCCCACCATGTCTACAAGAGGCAGCATGATGACCCAGAGGATTGAGAACCAACTCTGGGCAAAAGGGGCAGGGAGAGGCCTCTGATGTGTTGAGACCAAGCCACCACCTAATGGCCGTTTGGTACTCTGCTGAGTCAAGGTGCAGTTTCAAACTTGTAGAAGGGATAGCAGTAATCCAAGAACTGGCATGGGGAGAAGAAACTGAGAGCATGCGAGCCTTGTTCACCAGGGAAGCTGAAGACAGCAGAGAATGGAATGCGAAAGAATCCAGCTTTTGAGACAGCGACTTCTGCTGGGGAGGAGAATTGAGCACTGATTCCATGGTGATGGAGTCCTGTGGAGAGACCCGGGCATTGAAGCGAAGAATGGCCTGCTGTAAGTGAGTGTTGTCAGGGTTCCCCATTTCTAAAGATGCCACGGAAGAGATGAAGGCGGAACACGAGTGAAGAGATAGAGAACGCAGGCCGAGCCCACCCAGCTTAGGACTTAAGTTGAGCTTGCTGCCACTGTGTGTCTGGCACATCTATTGTTACACAAGAAGAGAAGCAAAGTCTCACTTCTTCATCAAAAAACTTCAAGGAATCTTCACAGAGATTGGTGGGGGTGGTTCTAGCAAGGTGTACTAACTTGCAGTAGCTTCCGCACATGCGGAGGAGAGAGATGGCAACATGGAGATCAACTGCGGTAACATCCGAGATGGCTCTCAGCAGTACCTTGAAATTATTGTGTTTCTCAGCAAAGAAGCGAGAATGCACAATGTCACCGATAGGAGCCCCAAGGATCTCCAAGTTGGGTAGGATTGAGGACTTAACCGAGGCTGGAAAAAGTGAGATACCATTCCTACTGAACACTTCACACTTGGGATAATTGATGAACAGACCCAAGTGGGGCCCCAACTCTTCAATTAGATGCAGAGCTCGTACTACAGCCGACCTCTCCCCCACCAGTATGCCATCATCCAGGTACCAAGCATTGAAGCTAAGGTTAATGCAATCGTCGTCAGCCTCTATGCTAGAAACAAGCTTTTGGAGGACCAAAGCAAACAACTTATCCAGGATTGAGCAAAGGCACTTTCCTGTGAGTCTTCGAAGCACTTCACCAACAACTATGGGTCTAATGTCAGTACATCGACCCTCACAGAATTTACCCTTGTTTAGTGCAATCAATCTACCACCAGATAAGAAAGCAGAAACACTTTTGGGGGCCTTACCTGAGGCTAGAATGTTAACAACCCCCTTCAGGGAGTCACAGATTGGGGTTTGGAGAGGCACTGAAGCTGCATCAAGTAGATGTTGAATAGATAAGCCAGAGGGACCCGCCGAGGTACCTTTAGTGAAGGATCTCAAAATATGCAGGATGCCAAAGGAAGGGCCGAGAATAACGGGGTTGCTGTCTATGTCTGGGATCGTGGGGTGAGGACAGGAAGGATTCTTGGACTGTAACAAGTTCAATGTTGTACTGTTAGAAGGTGCAATGCCACTGGAGAGCAGTATGCGGCAAGCCTTTCCCATCAATCCTGAACGGCCTAGTGAAATGGCTGAAGAAATTTCTTGACTGTGGGTAGATGTCCCGAAGTTTTTGGATGAACTGTGGAGGTTGGCTCGGGTTAAGGACATTGACCAGAGGGTGACCAGATCATTATTTAGCCACATCTTGCAAAGTGACTCGATTGGGGTGTGCGGGTTGACGACACCTCTCTGCTTCAAAGAGGGAAGGACACACTTTGGGAGCATGAACAGCTTCAACCAAGCCTCTTCTGAGTTATGCCGGAGGACCTCTTTCAGGGCTGTTGACAAGGCTCGGGCAAACTTTAGTAGGCACGAAGCGTAGAGTTGGGTGATGCAGCTGACAGACCTCCTCAAAGGTGGGAAGATTCTGGTTGATCTGTGGTTCTGGCGCTATGGAGGACTGGAGATGGGCTATTTGGTTGGTCAGACTCTGTGAGCAATGCAGAAGATGTTATTATTGAATTGTATAACATATTACAAAAAATGCATTACAAGATAGTACATAAAACAAGCCTACAATTCAACTAGAAGCAAAACTTCAAATTACTATGGACCAACTCCGATGGCCCTTGCTACAAACCTAACTAAAAACATGTTGAGGTGACCGTATATTTCAGTGACTATTTTTGGTTTGGGAAAAGACTGGCTGATGGAAAGCAGAGATAGAAGCACTATGGACATCTTTCTCCCAATTACCATAGGTCTCTACGGCTAGGGGGAAACATGTCACCCCAAGTCCTGGCACCTTCTGTTATTGTTATTAATTCTTACCCACCTTTTCATAATCTCCTTTGTTAATCCAGGCCAGGAATATTTTCAAATGCATTTGCTTGAATTGTGCGTGTCATCCATGCATACATGCCTGCAATGCCACGTGATGTAGTTGATATTCATGTTACACGCTATGCGTCACGCTCCGTAGAGCAATACCTTATTCACCCGCAGCGTTTAATAGATTGAAATGTATACAAGTAAATAAAACCATTCTCTATGAGAAAGTTGGTGGGATATATGATTTGAAGGCAATTGGTGGTGTAAAAAGCAAGGAAACAAGGTCTTATCTGAAGGGAAAATGTAATAGTGCTATATTTAGCACACAAACAACATATACCCTAAAATGTGCTAAATATAGGACTATTACATTTTCCCTTCAGATAAGACCTTGTTTCCTTGCTTTTTACACCACTAATTGCCTTCAAATCCTATATCCCACCAACTTTCTCATAGAGAATGGTTTTATTTACTTGTTTTCTTAATTTTTTTATCACACCCAATGACTGTTGTATCGCTGCTTCTCCATTTTCATTTCTTTCCATATCACCAAAGAGCTTTTCTCTAATTGTTATGCTATTTATACACATGCCGTTTATCTTTAGACCGTAATTACGAAATGATCTAATTATACAAGACATAGGCTGATATTCGATTGTGTATCAAAGTATAACAACTACTATATTTATATAAAAGCGAGTCCTGCGGCCGATTCTGAAGCTATTGGTGAAATTTTCATCGCTTAAAAGTGTTCCTGACCCGAGTTATGCGTTGCCAAGAAGGAGGAGGAGGAGGAGGAGGAGACGAATTCCGAGACTGGGAACGAGAACGGGCAGCACACTCTTGTTCTCTGCAACCACGCGGTTCTGCGACATGAAACAAGAACGAAAGTACTCCTTTTTGACTTCTAGATCGATTGCTAAAACACGCTGCACGATCCGATCGTCGGGAGTGTTGTTACAGTCTTACAGACGGGTCGCGTTTTTTTAATGACATTCATGGTCGTGGTCAAATCCTATATGGAAGTTTCTAACGAAACTTCCGATAACGCGTAATTTGAATACACTAGAGAGTAAACGGTATACTCATACTGTATAATACATATATAGTAACAAGCTTTCTTTCATAGTGTAATAATCTTCTTACTCACAGCGCTAGCCGCTCACAGATATGCATAAGTGCTTACATGAAATAAGATCCGCCTTCGTCCGTTATGGGGGGCGAATTAGTCTCGTACCCAGACCCCAAACGTCACAGCTAATTCACCCGCAGCTGTGACGCATGTGGGAGACTAGGGGGAGTGTGTCATGTATATCGACACGCATGAAGTACTGAGTCATACAAGTCAACAGCCCCGCCCTATTGCGGAAACTGTAGAACGGATCGCAAGGCGTGTCGGTCAAGGCCAGCGGTCGCTGCGATGTTAGGAACCCATGCTTGGTTGACAATTGTTGCCGCTACGGCACTGATTGGACGTGCCGCTCAAGGTGAGCTGAACATAGGAGGGTGTGGAAGGACCATTAAAACCACTCTTAATAAACGTATTTGACATTAAATCGTACTAACCATGCAATGGTTAATAACGACATGCAGGCCAGAGCATCACCTGGAATGGGCCAGTGGTCAGAAACAACAGCCTGGTGTCCCTCTCTGCAGTTCCAAACAGAATTAGCTCATCCGCTCCACCACAGTATCCTCTGGTGTGCAAGGGAATTACAGGTGGACAGTGGTATGAACCGAATGGAGTCCTGTTTCGACTAGCAACACCTGACCCTGTAACTTTGGGAGGTTATGGTCAACGAAATGTGTCAGGAGGAGTAGAGCTGTATCGTGGATCTCCTGATGTCTTCCCACATGGTGTTCAATGTTGTACCAATACCACCATCACACTCTGTGTTGGAATGTACACTGATCTCACACTAGCAGCATCAGTCAGTCTGGCTATATCAAATGTTAACAACTATGCTCTCTCAGTAGCAGCCACATGTAAGTACAGAGGAAAGTACATCACATGTGTTATGGAAGTGTTGACTCTCCCACAGATGGTCCTAACATCACAGGAGGTGTCCAGTTTCAGCTGTTGACACCTACAAATGTTGATCCACCAGTGTTCCAGTTGACCTGCACCAGCACTAGTTCTCCTCCTACAGATGTGCTGTGGACCACTAATGGAAGTCCAGTGAGTAATACTTCCTCTCAGATAGTGACAGATCGACCAACATCTACTTACAACAACACCCTGACTGTGACTGGGAGAGCATATGGGATGTACACATGCACTGTCACCACTACCTGCTCACCAGTGTGTGGAGCGTTTACTCTCAATCCAAGGTCCACTACCTCATCCCTCACTGTACAAGGTAAGCAATGCCTATGAAGGGTGTCTTGTACCTAAAGACATGTACCTCTATACAGCTCCTCCTGGCCCACCCACTGGTGTCACTGCTGTGCAGTCTGGTCCCACATCTGTCAGTGTCTCTTGGACTGCACCAATCTCAGGTGGTCCAGTGACCAGATATGATATCTACTATGTGGCTAATGGAGGCCCAAGTACAAGTGGAGGCTCAACCAATTCTACTTCCTATGTCCTAACAAACCTTCAAGTTGGGGCTCAGTACAACATCTCTGTCATAGCTTTGGGCACTTACCTTGGATCTCAGAATGCTTCAGCAGTTGTTGTTGTACCAGGTACACCTGAAGTAGTCCACACTCCCTCATCCCCACACCATGATGATCCATGAGTAGCCATGTTTTCATTGTTCATCTCTCCACACAGCAATAGGTCAGGTGACCATCACTGGTAGTGTGACCACACCCACCGCTGGCTCACCACACACACTCACCTGCAGTGTTCCAGTCAATGGATACAATGGAATGCTGACCATCCAACTGACAGCTCCAAATGGAAGCATGCTCCTCAATAATATGTTATCAGCTAGTCCAGGGATGAACTACACACTCCAGTGGCCATTCTCCCCTCTACACACATCTGATGGAGGAGTCTACATGTGTATGGTGTTGTATGAGAACTACACTCTTGGCGCAGCAAGCTTGTCTGTAACAGTGACCAGTGAGTGTTCAAAAGAAATGTTGACATAACTAAATCACTGCGTTCTTTTCTGTCTTAACCCACATTGTCCCCTGAATGTCATCACCAGTCCCTCCTCCCAATGTGACCATATCAGCTGTCCCCAGTCAGGTTGTCATCGCTGGAAGCAACATCACCCTGGTATGTAATGTCCAGTTGGACCCATCAGTGGACAGTACAGTGATGGTGACCAGCACATGGACTGCACCAGGAGGAGCTACCATCAGTGGTAGTAACCCTTTGTGGATTGGGTCATCTAATCAGAGCACACTGATGTTGACCTCTCTGGGGACCCGAGATGCTGGGAGCTATGTCTGTGGAGTATCAGTCGCTTCCATTAACACACTGTACATTACTGGACCAACGGGAAGCAATGCCTCCATTTTAGGTAACAAAAAGAAATGTACTGCATGCATGTAGCTAATTTGATCCATACTCTTGCTTATTTTCAGTTTCAGTGCACACAATAAACATCAGTACTTCAGGCAGTCCAGTGGCAGGACAGATGTACACACTCACCTGCACAGGGAGGATAGTGGGAGACACTTCACTCACTCCTGTGGTGACATGGTACAGCTCAGCTGGAGTGGTTACCAATGGCAATGACATCTCTGTATCCAATGGTGACCTCAAGTTTAACCCTCTCCGCACCTCACACAGAGGTCTGTATAATTGTACTTCTACACTGCGCTCTCCATTCAGTTCAACTACTGCTACAGAGATGAATATCATTGTCCAAAGTATGCAGTTCATGGATGTTTATGATTATCATTAACGATGCATCTGTTTTCTATTTTCTACAGTCCCACCTCCCACTGTCACCATCACCTCCACACCCATCACTACCTCATACTATGCTGGTACACCACTCAACCTCACCTGCACTGTTCAGCTCATCCCACAAGTGGACACTAATGTCATCTTTAACTCCTTGTGGACTGGACCAGGAGGACAGATCTCCAGTGGTATTGGCAGAGTCTCACTCTCCTCTGGTGTCAACCAGACCACTGTACAGTTCTATCCTCTCAACACCACTGATACTGGAGTGTACAACTGTTCAGTTAGTGTTTCTGCATCAGGTCAGCAGTATGTGGACACCTTAATAGCTGTCAGTTCTTCCATGAAATCAATCACAGTGGAAGGTCAGTAGTTATTAGACCAGGTGACATCTGATGTTGACCATCCACCCCTCCTCCCTCACAGCTCTCCCTGCTCCTCAGGTGACCATCACTCCATCAGGGAGCTCCACTGCAGGAAGTCCATACAACCTCACATGTACAGTGATGGTAGTAAATGGACTGGTAGTTGTTCCTCAGGTGATGTGGTTCAAGAATGGAACAAGTGTTATTGGAAGCAATGGTATCTCATTGACACCAGGAATGCTTTCAGCTAACACAACCACCCTCAGCCTCCAATTCAACCCTCTCAACACATCTAATGGAGGCCAGTACTCCTGCACAGCCAATGTCTCCCTCCCTGCCATATCCATCACACGTCTATACGCCCTATCTTCAGCACGTGTGATAATTCAAAGTAAGCCATAATATATATGTGATCGTTTCCGTGAAAAGGGACCTAATGCATGTTTTTTCAAGATTTCAATTTTTTATATTCTAGTAGTCTGAAATGTTGTCTGCACATTATTTCTTACGCACTGAGAATCGGAGTATCTAAGGCTCTGAATTTTTAATTAGCCATACATTTCAACGCAGGCGTTACATTTCTATTGCGCTACTGGAAATTTTAAGATGTATGTGTTAGGTCCCTTTTCGTGGAAACGATCCCATATGCCCTTTGTCCAGCTACCTATATTCCTCCTCCCCAGTCCCTCCACCCCTGGTGACCACCACAGCAGTCCCCAGTCAGGTGGTCATGGAGGAAGATAACATCACTCTCACCTGCCACGTGCGGCTGGACCAATCGGTTCGGGTGGACAGCACAGTGATGATAAACATAGAGTGGGTTGAACCGGGAGGAGCTCGTGTCAATGGCACAAGCGCAGCACTGGTTAGCTCCACCTACACAGACTACACCCTGCATCTACAGTCTGTGGTCCTCCAAGAGAGTGGCGTGTACACGTGTCGCGTATTGGTCACTTCAGAATACACCACCAGTGCAAATGTCAACACTTCAATAGAAGGTACCCTAGTAGTACATGCACAATGTCCCTTTGACACCATGTGCCTCCCTCCTTCCCTTCAGTGGCCGTATACTCCATCTCAATTGTGGCCTCCTCCAGCACCACCCTTGGAGGAATGAACTACTCCCTGACATGCATTGTGGACACGTATAGGAGCATTGTAGCACCCAATGTGGCCTGGGTAGGGCCCTATGGACCCGTTACTAACGGCAACAATGCTGTCATCAGGGACCTATCAGCCGCTGGGGAGTGGAATGTCACAGTTTTTTTTAACCCTCTTCGCACCTCCCACGGAGGAAGGTACACATGTGTATCCATGGTAACTGCCCCTGCTGTGACTAATGTGACAGCTTCAAAGGACATAAAAATTCAAAGTACATATGAATAATTTTTGTGTGTAGACTTTGTGCCATGTGCACTCTCTTCCCACAGTCCTTCCTCCAACTGTCACCATCACCTCTACACCCCTCACTACCTTGTACTATGCTGGTACACCACTCAACCTCACCTGCAATGTTCAGGTTGTACCGGAAGTGGACACGCCCATCATTGCAACCTGGCTCAGGGGAGCTTCGATTATAACTAGCGATAACTACACCACCATCTCACCACTGATCAGCGCTGACTCCTCCTATGTCACTACACTCATCTTTAACCCTCTGGGTACTTCAGACAGCGGACAGTACAACTGTAATGTCTCTGTTCAACCTGGGGCTCCCTATGTCATCTCAGGAGTGGGAGGTGGCTCACTGTTCCTTCAGGTCCTAGGTCAGTGGTACCAACACACTCCATTCATCCTCATCATCTCTGCCTCCTCCTCTTCCACCAGATCTCCCTGCTCCCAATGTCACCATCACTCCTTCCCTCCCTCTACCCTCCATTGGTGCAGCATACTCCCTAACATGTCAGGTCACGGAGGTGGCTGGTCTAGTCTTACCTATTGCTCTGACTTGGACCAGGGCTGATGGTTTGAGCCTGGGGACTATCCCAGTACGTAATGGTAGCACCACCACACTCTCCTTCCCATCATGGAGTGCGCTGAACCTTGCTCAATACGATTGCACAGCAGACATCTCACTGCCATATAAGGGCATTAACGCTACCAGCACTGCCAGTGCTGCTCTGAAGGGTACACAGAGATACTTGCATGCAAGCTATTCATCCATTCAATGCTCTATTCACAGCTCCGGGAGTGGTTAGTGGTCCAGCATTGGCTACTCCATCAGACAGTAGCTCTGTGATCAGTTGGAGCCCACCACAGCTGAGCAATGGACGACTAACAGGCTATGCCCTCTCCATTGTACAGCTATTGGACTATGGCATGCCTGTTAGTGGCAGTGCTATCAATGCTACAGTTGATGTCATGATGACATCATACAACTGGAGTGCACTAAGTAAGCACAGCTCTATTATTAGCCCTCTTAGTGATATTAACCCTTTATGCACCAGACCCAGCAGTACCCTACCAGACCTGTATCAGTGCTGTTAACCCACTTGGTCCTGGGGACCCGTGGTGTAAGGTCTTCTTTACAAAGGAGGATGGTAGGCTGTGATGTCATGTGACCATTGGAGGTGTGGCAATGACATCATATATGTGTCTAGTCCCCAGTGTGGCTCCAATGGGACTGGTGGTGACAAGGTCACCAGATGGTCTGAGCATGAGCATCAGCTGGTCACCTCTGACCCTCTCGCAGGCCAGAGGGTTTGTGGACTATTATGCCATCTCCTACGGACCAGTCGGACAGCTGCTAACCTCCACCACCACCACCAATGGAACAAACTTTGTAGTATCTGGACTGAGTGCCGTCTTAGCATATAACGTGGCTGTCAGAGGTCACACCATTGTAGGAGTGGGGCCTATTGCTACAATGATCGTTATGTCTGTACCTACAGCAGGTGAAGTAACATATCATCTTCCTCCACCACCACTCACATCCACTCACATGTGTATGATGTGGGAGATTTTCTGCACCTGTGTGTGTGTCTGTGTGTGCGTGTGTGTGCATGTGTGAGTGCATGTGTGTACATGTGTGTGTATGTGTGTGTGTGTTTGTGTGTGTGTGTATGTGTATGTACATGTGTGTGCATGTGTGTGTATGTGTACATGTGTGTGTGTGCATGTGTGTGTGCATGTGTGTGTGCATGTGTGTGTGCATGTGTGAGCATGTGTGTGCTTGTGTGTGTGTGCTTGTGTGTGTTGTGCTTAAGTGTATGCGCATTGCTCTCAAACAAAAATGTGTAGTGATGATATTCTGCCCTCACACACGTAGGACCAACAGCCCAGACCACTACTGCTAGCAGCTCCCTTTCAATTGCTCCCATTGCCGGGGCAATAGGAGGAGTTGCTATAGGAATTCTTGCAGTGGTAGCCATGGTAGTTATTATCATTGTATTAAGGTTTGCAGCCTTCTTTGGCTTGGTCTCGGAGGTTAGGGTGTTTGTGTTAACTAATCCACACAGGTCTAGGAGGAAGAGAACACATCACATCAATGAAGCACCATTCCACGTTACTGCTCAAGAAACAGAGAAGCAGCACATTAAGCTGACCGATGTGAAAGCGAGTACGGATGTGGCTACTCTTGATGCAACTAGGCAGGATGCCATGGATGGGAGCGTAGAACAGGACATGGGGGAAAAGCTGCTCCCACCTGATGCTAGCGTTACCTCTTCCCGTGAGGAGGTCCCGGACGAAGAGGGTACCATTCCAGACCCACCTAACAACTCATCTTCATCTAGTAGTGGTGAGCTATCTAATCCATTAGCTGCTCACTCCTGTACCTACCCTCCTGCCCCTTCACATCTCTTCCCTCAACAGCCAGGGACCCTGCACTGCCCATCAATGTAGTGTCCTTCCACGAGCATGTGCGCGATATGCACCTGAATAAAAACCTGGCATTTCAACTGGAGTATCACGTAATTGCAAGACATTCTCATCCTTTCAGAACAATAGCAATCCCTTTTGCCCTTTGCAGCTATTGCCAGTGAAGCCTAGCAGGCCTCAGAAGGTAGCTGCACTTCTTTGCAATGCAGCGAGGAGTAGATTTACTAATATTTTACCTTGTAAGGGCGGTATCATGCAATTGCAACACATCATTTTCTGTTGATATATTCCTAAGATGACGATGACAGAGTGAAACTGAAAGAGACACCCGGAATGCCTGGCTCTGACTTCATAAATGCCAGCTATATTGATGTACATATACATTAGCATGTCGAAACGTTTCGTATGAGTTCTTTTGTTTGCAGGGATACAAGAGGGAGAATTGCTACATAGCCTCACAAGGTTGAAATTTTTAAAGGTATTGACCATCAATAATTTTAACTTTAACCCCATAGGGCCGACGGAGAATACCATTGCTGACTTCTGGAGGATGGTATGGGAGGGTAGGCTGCAGACCATTGTGATGCTGACCAAGTGTTCTGAAGATGGCAAGGTGAATCCATATAGTTAGATTATAAGGAATGCAATGTTTGAGCCAGTTCATATGTCCTCTGATAAATATCAGTATATACGTAGTATAATAAATGAATGCTTTTAATCTTGCAATAGAGCAAATGTGAGATGTACTGGCCTGATAGCATGGGAGGAGTCTACGAGACAGACACTCTCCAGATCACTACCATTTCCATTCTGCCATTTGCCGACTTTGACATCCGGAAGTTCAATATCAAAAATGTGAGTGGCCTGGGCACCTGATAGGATGCTCCACCACACCTACTGTACTCCCAATGCAGAAAGTGGCCCCAGATGCCGGCTACCTCCAGGTGACCCACTTCCACTACACTGCCTGGCCAGATCATGGAGTGCCCCAGTTTGCCACCTCACTCCTCAGCTTTGTGAGGAGGGTGCAGAAGGCCCACGACAAGGGCAAGGGGATTCCCCTCCTGGTCCACTGCAGTGCGGGGGTGGGGCGCACGGGAACCTTCATTGCACTGGACACACTCCTGGACAGGATGAGGTCAGAGACATCCATCAGTGTCTTTGAGGTGGTCAAGGATATGAGGAGGAGACGAGTGCTCATGGTCCAAACACAGGTACATTACCCCACTGCTACCACACCCACTGCCATACCCACCACACTGCCATCATACCCACCACCACCACGCCCACCACCACTACACCCACCACCACCACAACCCACCACCACCACGCCCACCACACCAACCACCACCCACACACCACCACCACACCCACCACCACCAAACCCACCACCACTACACCCACCACCACCACACCCACCACCAACACACCCCACCACCACCACACCCACCACCACCACACCCACCACCACCACCACACCCACCACCACCATACCCCACCACCACCATACCCCACCACCACCACACCCACCATCACCACACCCCACCACTGCCACACCCACCACTACCACACCCACCACCATCATCACCACTACCACACCCATCACCACCACACCCCACCACTACCACACCCACCACTACCACACCCCACCACTACCACACCCACCACCATCATCACCACTACCATAACTCTACACCACCTCAGGACCAGTATGTGTTCATCCATGATGCCCTTGATGAGTACATCACCTGTGGGGACACAGGAATAAGTGTCACAAATCTCAGGATCTCCATTAACTCCCCTCTCCAAGACTAAATCTGGAAAGACGATGAATGGGTTCCTGGAACAATTTTCAGTAAGCAACGATGGCAGTGTTGGGTGGATATGTGTGGTGGTGTGAGTGTTGGGTGGATATGTGTGGTGGTGTGAGTGTTGGGTGGATGTGTGGTGGTGTGAGTGTTGGGTGGATATGTTGGTGGTGTGAGTGTTGGGTGGATATGTGTGGTGTGAGTGTTGGGTGGATATGTGTGGTGGTGTAGTGTTGGGTGGTTGTGTGTGGTGTGAGTGTTGGGTGAATATGTGTGTGGTGTGAGTGTTGGGTGGATATGTGTGGTGGTGTGAGTGTTGGGTTATGTGTAGTGGTGTGGTGCAGTGTTGGGTGGATCTGTGTCGTGGTGTGGTTTGGGTGTTGTGTTGTGGTGTGGGTGTTGGGTGGATTGTGTGGTGGTGGTGTTGGGTGGCTATGTGTGTGGTGTGGTGCAGTGTTGGGTGGATATGTGTAGTGGTGTGAGTGTTGGGTGGATATGTGTTGTGGTGTGTTGGGTGGATATGTGTGGTGGTGTGAGTGCAGTGATGGGTGGATATGTGTGGTGGTGTGAGTGCAGTGTTGGGTGGATATGTGTGGTGGTGTGAGTGCAGTGTTGGGTGGATATGTGTGTGGTGTGGTGTTGGGTGGATATGTGTAGTGGTGTGAGTGCAGTGTTGGGTGGATAGTGTAGTGGTATGAGTGCAGTGTTGGGTGGATATGTGTAGTGGTGTGAGTGCAGTGTTGGGTGGATATGTGTAGTGGTGTGAGTGTTGGGTGGACATGTGTGGTGTGTGAGTGTTGGGTGGATATGTGTGGTGGTGTGAGTGCAATGTTGGGTGGATATGTGTAGTGGTGTGAGTGTTGGGTGGACATGTGTGGTGGTGTGAGTGTTGGGTGGATATGTGTGGTGTGTGAGTGCAGTGTTGGGTGGATAGTGGTGTGAGTGTTGGGTGGATATGTGTAGTGGTGTGAGTGCAGTGTTGGGTGGATATGTGTGGTGGTGTGAGTGTTGGGTGGATATGTGTAGTGGTCTGAGTGTTGGGTGGATATGTGTGGTGGTGTGAGTGCAGTGTTGGGTGGATATATGTAGTGGTGTGAGTGTTGGGTGGATATGTGTGGTGGTGTGAGTGTTGGGTGGATATGTGTGGTGGTGTGAGTGCAGTGTTGGGTGGATATGTGTAGTGGTGTGGAGTGTTGGGTGGATATGTGTTGTGTGAGTGCAGTGTTGGGTGGATATGTGTAGTGGTGTGAGTGTTGGGTGGATATGTGTGGTGGTGTGAGTGCAGTGTTGGGTGGATATGTGTAGTGGTGTGAGTGTTGGGTGGATATGTGTTGTGGTGTGAGTGCAGTGTTGGGTGGATATGTGTATGGTGTGAGTGTTGGGTGGATATGTGTGGTGGTGTGAGTGCAGTGTTGGGTGGATATGTGTGGTGGTGTGAGTGTTGGGTGGATTGTGTAGTGGTGTGAGTGTTGGGTGGATATGTGTAGTGGTGTGAGTGCAGTGTTTGGGTGGATATGTGTTGTGGTGTGAGTGCAGTGTTGGGTGGAATATGGTGTAGGTGGTGTGAGTGTTGGGTGGATATGTTTGTGGGTGGTGAGTGCAGTGTTGGGTGGATATGTGTTGTGTGAGTGCAGTGTTGGGTGGATATGTGTAGTGGTGTGAGTGTTGGGTGGATATGTGTTGTGGTGTGAGTGCAGTGTTGGTGGATATGTGTAGTGGTGTGGAGTGTTGGGTGGATTGTGTTGTGGTGTGAGTGCAGTGTTGGGTGGAATATGTGTAGTGGTGTGAGTGTTGGGTGGATATGTGTGGTGGTGTGAGTGCAGTGTTGGGTGGATATGTGTAGTGGTGTGAGTGTTGGGGGTGGATTGTGTAGTGGTGTGAGTGTTGGGTGGATATGTGGGTGTGGTGTGAGTGCAGTGTTTTGGGTGGATATGTGTAGTGGTGTGAGTGTTGGGGGATATGTGTAGTGGTGTGAGTGTTGGGTGGATATGTGTAGTGGTGTGAGTGTTGGGTGGATATGTGTAGTGGTTGTGAGTGCAGTGTTGGGTGGATATGTGTAGTGGTGGAGTGTTGGGTGGATATGTGTGGTGGTTTGTGACGTGTTGGGTGGATATGTGTGGTGGTGTGAGTGCAGTGTTGGGTGGATATGTGTAGTGGTGTGAGTGCAGTGTTGGGTGGATATTTGTAGTGGTGTGAGTGTTGGGGTGGATATGTGTAGTGGTGTGAGTGCAGTGTTGGTGGATATGTGTAGTGGTGTGGAGTGCAGTGTTGGGTGGATATGTGTAGTGGTGTGAGTGTTGGGTGGATATGTTGTAGTGGTTGTGAGTGCAGTGTTGGGTGGATATGTGGTAGTGGTGTGAGTGTTGGGTGGATATGTTAGTGGTGTGAGTGCAGTGTTGGGTGGATATGTGTTGTGGTGTGAGTGCAGTGTTGGGTTAGATATGTGTGGTGGTGTGAGTGCAGTGTTGGGTGGATATGTGTAGTGGTGTGAGTGCAGTGTTGGGTGGATATGTGTGGTGGTGTGAGCGCAGTGTTGGGTGGATATGTGTAGTGGTGTGAGTGTTGGGTGGATATGTGTGGTGGTGTGAGTGCAGTGTTGGGTGGATATGTGTAGTGGTGTGAGTGTTGGGTGGATATGTGTAGTGGTGTGAGTGTTGGTGGATATATGCAGTGTTGGGTGGATATGTGTGGTTGTTTGAGTGCATTCATCTTGTTTGAAGCTTCTTGACATGGTGAGTCGCAAGCCATCTCCTGGTGAGTGTTCTGATGGAGAACAGCCATACAACAAGGCAAAGAATCGCTATGAGAACTGGCTACCATGTATGACCGTATGAAGTATCCCTGTGGTCATGGCAACTGAGATATTTATTTTCCACAGACAATGCTAGTCGGCCATTCCTAAGGGCAACTGTTACTGAAGGCTCTGATTATATCAATGCCAGCTTCATTGATGTAAGAGGCTCTTCCAGATGCTACAATGTCGGTTTCAAAATACTTCTTTCGCTTCAGGGCTACAAGCAGCGTAAAGGCTACATAGCCACCCAGGGTCCCCTCCAGAACACAGTGGATGACTTCTGGAGGATGGTGTGGGAGTTCAAGTGCAAGGTCATCATCATGCTGTGTCATCTGACAGAGGAAGGTCGTGAATCATCTTACTGCTACTGGCCCATAGAGGAAGGATCCGCTATGTCTTATGGCAGCATCTCTGTCACTCTGGAGTCAACACAGAACTTTGAGGCCTACAAAATTAGAAAATTCATGGTCATGAAGGAGAAGGTTGGTGCCCAGATATGTTGGATAGACACCTCTCTCCCCTCCATTAACCCTCCCCCTTACTTCACCTTCTCCTTCCCTCTCCCTCCTGTTCCCTCCCCTTCTTTACCCCTCCCCTTACTTCACCTTCTCCTTCTCCCTCCCTCCCTCACCTCCCTGCCATTGCACATTACGGTTGGAAGTTATTGTGCTTCAAATGAATACACTCATTTCCTTTTGCCTTATAATTCAGAGTGAGGACCAGTGCTTTGTGGTCACCCAGCTTCACTACACAGAGTGGCCTGAGCACGGAAGGCCTCTCAACACAACTTCAATAGGTGGAGCTGATGGACACCCTCACCAGGACCCAGATGAGCACTGGGAACAAGCCTATTGTTGTCCACTGCAAGTATGTGCTCTCTTTCCCTCATCACGCATTCATTCACACTCTCCTCACCCTCACAGTGATGGGGTAGGTCGCACAGGTACATTCATCACCATGCACTCAGAGCTGGAGAGATTGAAGACAGAGGGAGTTGTTGATGTCGTTCAACGAGTGAAATTCTCCAGAATAGCGAGACCTGGTATTGTCCAGAATGTGGTAAGGTCAAGAGTGCATTATGAATCAAGAGGGCATTTAGAATCAAGAGGGCATTAAGCATTAGAATCAAGAGTGCATTATGAATCAAGAGGGCATTTAGAATCAAGAGGGCATTAGAATCAAGAGGGCATTGGAATCAAGAGGGCATTAAGATCAAGAGGGCATTAAGAATCAAGAGGGCATTAAGAATCAAGAGGGCATTATAATTAAGAGGGCATTAGAATCAAGAGGGCATTTAGAATCAAGAGGGCATTAAGAATCAAGAGGGCATTAAGCATTAGAATCAAGAGTGCATTAAGAATCAAGAGGGCATTTAGAATCAAGGGGGCATTAGAATCAAGAGGGCATTGGAATCAAGAGGGCATTAAGAATCAAGAGGGCATTAAGAATCAAGAGGGGCATTATTATTAAGAGGGCATTAGAATCAAAAGGGCATTAGAATCAAGAGGGCATTAGAATCAAGAGGGCATTAGAATCAAGAGGGCATTAGAAACAAGAGAGCACTATAAATGATCAGCATCATCAGAACAGGGAAATGCATTTATAAATTTACATTTTATGCTACTACTAAAGTGTATTCCTCAAACTCACTACTTCTGACAACTAACAGCACCTCATTTCAGTTTATTCATTCCATCCCATCTTATTCACCTCACTTCAATTCTTCTCACCTTCTCTCTCCAGGAACAGTTTTCATACTGCCATGAGTGTCTCGCTCAGTATGTGGACAGCTTTGATGCCTATGCCAACTTTAAGGAGCTTGCCTGAGAACAGCACATGCCTTTTATTATTGTCCATTTAGATTGATAAATTGCCATCAGGAAACGGCAGGAGAATTATATTACTACAAACATAGAATGGACACACAATAATTATAATACATTAACGATGCTGGTATGTTTTTTTGATTATTTCTGCTCACTCAGTGTGATGTTTCTCCATGGAGTAGCCGCACGCTGCAAATACACATGATGGCCAGAACAAGGAGGGCACAACTTACAATAAGGGGCAACAACGAGTACAGACGCACGCACTGAACAGCACATGACAACACATGAATGTACATGAAGGTATGACAAGTACATGCGTTATTCTTGCGGTCCAACACCACACTCAGAAAGTTCTGGAAGTAATCGATGATGATTTCGAACCTCTTATTTAGTAGCACAGAGTTCTGTAGAGTTTTAAAAAAGTTTAGATTTTTTAATTTTGTGTACTAGTGTGCACAGAAAACAGTAAAATAATACAAATCTTATATCTATAACACTGAAATGTTATAACCGACCTAGTCCAATTCAGCAAAACTCAGTTATGTCTTTAGATTTGCTCATTATTCACTGCAGTCGCTATCATTGCTATCACAGGCCCAAATTACCACAACATTTGGAAAAACAACATGTCATCCATCACCTGTGGACGTGGTTGTTGATACTGTTGTCAATAAGAATTTTACTCGTGTCTATGGCAAGCACAGGCCAGCGGTTTCCCTACCTTGCCCAGTTGCCTCATGTTGTGAACACATTCTTCCATCTATGTGGAAAATTCACATGTGAAGACATGCCTCTGGTGCTCTCCCAGACACGATACCACAAGAATGGCTTTCCTCAATCAGTATATTGTCTGTTCTAATTGTTTCACACTTGTAGCCATTCTCACTACCGATACTCACATTTCTCATTGCTCCGGTAACAGTCCATCTATCTTGGACATCAACCATGCTGCTACTACAAGTACTCCAGAGGACACTACTGCGTACCCTTCATTTGATGATATTTCATAACTTCCCACTATCAAGTGCATCTCTGTTTGTGCTGACCAGGCGTTCTGCTAGGGATTTTTCAGTCTATCGTTTTCAATGAGTCAATTATTGCTAGGAAAAAACTGTTTATGTTACCAAAGTGCATATTGTTTTGCAGTCAATGAATGAAGTGTTCGATCTTTCAAACCAACAGACATCAGAAAATTATGTGAACTGTTGGATACTGGCCATGAGCTGCAACTTTGGAACAGTGTAGTTTCAAGAAAGTACTGCTTGCACAAAAAACGCTCCAAAAGGAGTTGTAGTCAGCAACAGCTTAAAAGGAATTGTGTTACCATTACTATGGCACTAGCAGAAGAAGGGCAGTTTGGTAAAGCATGCTGTATACTTACATCATCCTGGCATTGCTGACAACAATGATGAAACTAGGAATCTTTTGAATTCAAAACATCCTTATGTTCCCATCACATCACTTCCTACATCTGTGCCATCTCCATCTTCTGTTGACCTGTTGCCTCAATATTACTTTCATTTCCAAAAGATACTTCTGTGGACCTTCTGGGTTACGAGTCCAGCATCTATTAGATGCATCTGAAGCTTCTTTGCCAACCTCACTGTTGTCTGTACTCAATATGGTAGTGAGCAAACTGGCTTCCCGGAGAGCTCTTCCGGAAATAGCTGAGAATCTTGAATGTGCAACTGTGATTGCTCTTACGAAACCCATGGGAAATGATATTTATCCTATTGCTGTCTGTGAAGTGTTGCGTGGATTAACAAGCAAGTGTCTCTGTGCTATTGAAAGCCAGTGAATACTTCAGTTATTACCAATATGGGGTTGTTTGCCCAAGTGGAGTTGAAAAAACATTCATTCATTGTGCTCATGTATTGATGATCATTGGTTAGATGAAGATTTTACTGTTGCCAAAGTCGATCTACGCAATGCATTTAACTTGGTAGCTCTAAATGCTGTGCTAGAAAAGTGTGCTGAGTTTTTCCATGGACGCTCTGGCATTATGGAGTACATCCAAAACTGTGGCATCCCATGGGCATGCTCCGCTCTGCTACTGGTGTCCAACAGGGCGATCCACTTGGACCACTCGTATTTTCATTTGTGCTGCATCAACTGATTAATTTGAAGATAGCTGAGGATCACCTGTCTGGAGATTTGCTATCCAATAAGTGATACTTGATGATGGAACCCTTGCCAGAACCAGTTGCTCTGTCCAGTTAATAGCTATACATTCAAGAACACGTTATTGTTCACACTTGTGGCAGAGTTGTTTTGGAGTCAGCTCAATTTGGGGGTTCGCACTGAATTGTTCAGCCACATCATTATAAAAGAACTGTTCCAGAAGGTACATTCGATACTGCATGTTTTAATATAGGGACCTGATTCATTTGTCAGGCTACAGACTCAAGCAATATGGTCGCAACCCACACCCTACCCGCTTTATTCTGCAACAGGTTTACTTGCTGGTGAATGGCCTGGCGTGGCAAGTCCATTGTAATGTCGCATCTGACTGACGAATGCTGTGAAAACCTAGTCTCGTTCCCAGACCAATATGACGCAATGTTTATCGCATAATGTATAAACACGCTCGTATAGGTCTGGCATCTCGAGTCGCAAGCGCTTGTACCTTGTGAATGTAAACAAACAATCATATCGATCCATCGTTTGACCACATCCGATGATTATCAAATTTATTAACGCTATGGCGGCAGTTTGGGCCCCCGTATCAGTGTAGGTGTTGCGGATACGTTGTGTTGAACCACAGAGATCGCAGAGTACTGACTAGCGATGCTGCCCACACCAATTGCTTGCTCCAACTGATTGGCAAAGAGTGGGCATATTTAGCTCCTGCGATTCGTGGAAAGAAAGGGTTGGACAAAATCTATATTTGTCGGTTGTGCTACTTAGCCTTATAGATAAAGTAGTTACGCTTCACAAAAAGTTGGAAGATGTTAAGAAAGACCAGGTTTTCACACAGTGAGCTTCATCCACCACAAGAGCCACCAAGTCATCCTTATACTTCCTCGTCAAAAGCATCTCCTGCCAATGTTTGCAACCTATTAAGGCTTCAGGACTCATAAAAACTAACTGATAGCCTCCATGCAGCACTCCACGGGTTACAGAAGGATCTACTTGAGCTTGACCAACAAATTGTGTTGCCAGGCCTAGTAGTGAATACTTTTTTGCTTGGTCCTTCATCAAAGAAATTAAAGGCGATACGCAAATCACAATTGAAGACCTTGTCTTTCCACGAAGGTGATCGAAAAACGTACGGTAACAGAACATAACATAGAGTTTTACCGTATCCTGTTGGCAAAATGACAAAACAATCACGGCCATTTACAAAGCTACATATGGCCTCCTTCTGCTTGTCCTTCAATGTCTCCCTATTCAGCTCTGTCATCGCGATATGCACAGCTCTGTCATCGCAAAACGCACAGCTCGTTCGACCGTATCCCTTAGTGTGGGTCTGGGTCGAGCGAATGGTTGCGTACATGACGTATTTGTTTATGTACATGTTTATGTAATACGTCATAATTAAAGTGCGCACGAATTCCAGGCTTTGGCACACTTCCGCCCCGTACGAAACACCAGACCTATACGAGCGTGTTTATACATTATGCGATAAACATTGCGTCATATTGGTCTGGGAACGAGACTAGTGAAAACCATACTAGTATTCGACCGATCGATAATAACACACAGAAAACAAATACTAAACGTTGTGACGTAACAGACCGGCCTTGGAATACTGTGATGAGCCATTGACTTCATGGACAATGTTATGCCGACAATGCGAGGAAAGCGAGAACAAAGGAAAAAATGTTGACATACTTAAAAATTACGTTACTGTGCTGAACTAATGATCTTTGTAGAGCTAAGCTGGGAAAAATCTGGTGTGCTTGGTATTGAACAGCTCCGTACTTTGTCTACGGAAAGATTTACGGAAATATGTCGAGAATTCGCAAACCGCGAACTCATTTCTCCATACCTGATCCACCATCCAATGACGCTTGTCTCTACATGAATACGAAGTACTGCATATTTTGCATCAGCCATTATATGCCGAATAATACTAGTTCATTACTTGTAGTGTAGTATAGTAGGGGGGACTAATTAGAGTGGATGCGCATGCGCATTGTGTTCTTATGTACCGAGTAGCTAGTTGGTGATAGTTGGTGCAGGGGCGGATCTAGGATTTCGGAGCGAGGGGGGGAAAGTGATAGCGGCAAGGGACACGCCCCCCCCAGCAAGGGGGTATGGGGGAGCGCTGTAAGCTCCCCCATCCGCCCCAGACCCCAGCCGCTTTGCAACTTTCGCACTTTTTAAGTAACAAAACATAGCATAATTGAACTGTAGTAAGACGACAGGAGTTACTGGCTTCTATTTAACTAACCAGTCCTATCTAGATATGCATATGCATGCATGCATACCTGCATGCATGTAATTACTATACTGCCGTACTATATCAAATCGCACCGTGGATTGCAAAAATGATAAAAATGCCTCATATCATAGATAGAGTAGACTAGATTAAATGCTTTACTCATCATACAAAGGTCTGAATAGGCGTCTTGGATTTGCTCTAACAAAACGTTCAACAATCATTTCAGGATCTATAGTTACATTGTAATTTGTATGCATTAATGCGAGTGATGCTAGGCGTTCTTCTCCCATTCTATTTCTCAACGACGTTTTGAGCCTCCGAAGAACAGAAAAAGAACGTTCCGCTTCTGAACTTGTAACTGGAAATATGCACCCAATACTTAAAAGAACTTGAATGTTTGGGAAAATGTCGGGGTCTGCATGTGTGTAGCAATTAACTAAGGTTTCAGGTGGACTAGATGTTTCCATTTTTCTCCTCCAATAAAGAACCCAGTGATCCAGTTCCGAGGGCAGTGAGGAGTAGGATGGAAGGTCATTTTCATAAAATGAAAACAGTTTATAATCCAGTGCACATTTGATAGCTATCTGGGGCAGCAAGGACAGTATTGATGTAACAGCCTGTCTATTTGTAACAGAGAAGCGCTCCTTCATCTCAGATAATAGATAATCCAAAAATGGTATTGTCAAACTCCTCTTGAAATACTCAGTTGTGGATTCTGCCGGTATGTTGCAACGTTGCATTTGTCTCCCGTTAACAGTTCTAGGCTTTTCTTCGGTACTTCCAATGTCCTCCGCAAGCTCCTTTGCTTCATCGTACACCTTGTCATGAAACACTTCAATTTCATTTCTGTATTGTTGTATGAGAGCTATAGTGTCGTCAATCCGTTGGTAAGCCTCATACACGTCCAGTTCTCGGCGTTGCAATTTGGCAGCGATGCCTTTAAGGGGGTATAGAGCACTTTTTTGTACTACGAAAGACGCGATATTTTCAAATCGCTTAAGGCATGATGCTATGCCATTAGCCTTGTCCTTTGTCTCCCTATCCCATGCCCAGTCATTCAATGATGGGTTGTTGTACATATGAGGATGGCAGATCATATCCATCGTCATAATTACTGCAGGGAAGAGTTCCTTAAAGTTTTCGTAAGCTTCGTGGCGCTCTACCCATCGAGTTCGACACAATCCTTTAAGTTTCTCTAACTTCACATCCTGACAGCATTCCTCTAATACGCGCTCAAAAAAAGCCTGCCTTTTAGGTGAATAGTGAAAAAACAGATATGCCTCATTCATTGTGTCAATCACGTTCCGAACTGGCTGTAATTTGCAGCTAGCACTGATGCACAAATTCAAAATATGTGCATTGCAAGGCAAATAAATGGCTTTTGGATATGATGCCCTGAACCGGCCATTAACTCCATTTGCTGCTGATGACATTGAACTCGTAGTGTCATACGTTTGAGCTCTAACTCTGTTAAGATCAATGCTATGCAACGTGTAGGACTCCATTAATTTCTTGCAAACAGATTCTGAATTTGTTCTTTCTATATAGTTGAACAAAATCAAACAGTTGCTCTTTGACAAATACATTGCCTGGATTGCTGATATCCAGCATTCTGTTGCATATGCCAAGTACAGTATATGGTTGTTCGATGAGTCAGTTACTTCATCAGCAATAATGGCAAAATAGCCACCCTTCATAACTGCTGCATTTGTGTACTCCCTTACATAGTTTCCACAAAGTTCTATTATGTCATTTTGAATTGTTTTAGACGTATAACAAGCATTTCTAGGTGCATTTGTAATGAAGTCCTGAAGTGTTGCATCTGTCCTGGCTCTGAATTCCAACAAAGCCAAAAAATTTCCTTTATTCGTACTAGGATCTGCTGTGTAGTCATCTCTGTGCCCGCGAAAGGAGATGCCTTGTTTCCCACAGAAAATAATGCATTCAACAATGCTTTTCAGGGCCAGTCGGTTTGACTTCATTAGTTCTTGTGACTGCATATCCAACACATTATCTATACGCAGAGCTGGATTTCTACATTGTTCCAGAAAAGCTTTGCCCATCAACACAGCATCTTTGTGGTACTGATATGATTCATGCTTGTCAAGAACGCCTTCTCTTCCTTTTGCATTTTTAAAATCTTGGAATGGTGTACTACCAATTTTCCTAATACTCCACCTCCACGACACCTGCCCTGTGGAACTTTTGCAAATAGAACGCAATACTTACAATATGCACCTTCCTTTGAAGGTGACCATACCAACCAATGGTATTCACTCAGCCAAGCTTTTCTGAAATATTGCTTTATAGTTTTGCCACCCTTTTCATATACATGTACTGGCAAAATGGAAGGCAAAGAAGGCTGTTCTGTGAGTAATTTTTCCATAACATTTTGAGGTTGAGGAATTCCGTAAATCACCAAACCAATATCTGTTACATTATCTTCTATTGATCCTGCTTCTGCAGAATTGTGCCCTACAGACTCAATAGTGGTGCTTTCAATTTGTTTACTACTGTTTGGAGTTGTGTGATTTGCCAAAAATGGTATAGAACATGCAGCTACTGATGACCTGCACATCGTCTTCATCAATCTCCTCATCTGATATCATTTGGTCTAGTAAAACATTTGGAGGCTCTGATAAATCTGCTTGCAGCGTAGATATAGAATCGAGCTGTGCTGCATCAGTGGGTTGTATTGATGCAAGTGTCAGTACGCTTGTACATTCACCGCTCGCGTTCGTTGGCTGTTCAAAAAAAGATCGAATGTCGCTCGATAGTTTACGAACTTTGGATATTCTGTCCCCTTCCTTCTCCTTGGCACACCGTTTCGTGCCACTTTCCATCTATATAAGGTTCATCGTGCACAAGAATTAGATGTGGGCTACACGTTATATTAACTTACCTAGTCTGCTTGTGTATACACCTTGGAAATTCGACTTTTGAAACTCTATTGGTATACTATAAGCATGCAGATTAATACTTCATCACTGCATGTATTTACACTTACCGTTAAAACAGAGAGAAATTGATAAGATGACTGACAAGTGATCCGACAACAGCAACGCACACTGAACTGAGACGTATAAAATAATGCCTTTACACAGGATGTATAGTGCTTTTGAGAAAGGGTCTTTGTCTGGCGTAATAATATGACGTCGATAACAAAAGGGGCAATAGCGCCTTTATCAAAGGATGTAGAACCGGCTAGCGCCTAACGGATGCCACGATCCATTGAATAAGTAATCAACACATACGCAAATTGATTATGTAATGGAGTCTACAATGTACTGAATGAATATTATTATTGACGGTCCAGCGGGGGGGGGGGGGAATTCCCTAGTTTCCCCCCCCCCCCCCCCCCCCTGGATCCGCCTCTGTGGTGTATTGACTCTTGTTATCCGTTGCGCTGCTACTACACTACATTTGGCGACGAGGGTGGGATGGCGCTCCTTGGGAAAATACAGGAGTTCGAACCCGGAAATGAATCAATGTCAGCCTACCTCGAACGGGTTGAGCTATTTATGGCCGCCAACGCGATAGCAGAGGAGCGAAAGGTTACAGTGTTCTTAAGCACGGTTGGACCGAAAACGTATGGTCTTTTGAGGAATTTGGTAGCACCGAGCAAACCACAAGATAAGTCCATGTTGGAACTGACCGCAGTTCTAAAGAAGCATTTTGAACCAAAGCCTATTGTTATCGCTGAGCGATTCTATTTCCATCGCAGGAATCAGGCAGTTGGAGAAAGCATTGCGGAATATGTAGCAGAGCTGAGACGGTTGGCTACGAACTGCAAATTTGGAGCATATCTGGATGAAGCTATGAGAGATAGGCTGGTGTGTGGTCTCAGAGACGAAGACACTCAGAAGAGACTGTTGTCAGAAGAAGATCTTACATTTGCTCGTGCTGCAGAGATAGCACAAAGTCGGGAAGCAGCTCAGCTGAACGTCCAGCAGCTGAAAGAAACCAGTGTGGCAGTTAAGACAGTGAGCTCAAGGGTAGACAAACAGTTCAGACGATGTCCACATTGTGGAAAGAACAATCACAGTTCAGAGAAATGTTCGTTCAAAAGTGCCACATGCTACAAATGCAGGAAACCTGGTCACATTGCATCAGTTTGCAGACAAAAATATGTTGCGGGTTTGCAGTGGATGGAGCCTCAAGATACTGATGTTGAAGCATATTTGGGAACAGTGATGACAGTGGGGCGTGACTTGGTGCAGCCAATAACTATTGATGTGAAACTGAATGAACGACCTTTGAAGATGGAGGTTGATACAGGTGCAGCTCTTTCAATAGTGTCGGAAAAGGTTTGGATGACGGTTAAAGGAACTGGGCGATTGCAGACATCTAGGGTAGTTCTGAGAACATACAACCAGGCAAAGTTGACTGTGCTGGGTGAGACCAAGGTTCAAGTAGAATATGGGGATCAGTTCCACAGCTTGATGATTAGAGTGGTTAAGGAAGGTGGACCAAGTTTGGTAGGCAGGGACTGGCTAAAGCACCTCCAATTGGACTGGAAGATGGTGTGCAATGTACAGTGTTCAGTGGAAAAAGACAGTGTATGGCAGTCAGTGTTATCCAAATACAGCAATATATTCAAGCCAGGATTGGGAATGATGAAGGAAATAACAGCCAAGTTGAAACTCAAGCCAGGTGCTGTACCACAGTTCCACAGAGCGCGTTCTGTGCCATTTTCACTGAAAGGGGCTGTTGAACAGGAAATTCATAGGCTGGAAGAATTGGGTGTGTTGGAACGTGTTGTGCACAGTGAATGGGCAGCACCTATTGTAGTGGTGCCGAAAAAGGATGGTCGTGTAAGGCTTTGTGGTGATTATAAAGTGACTGTAAATAAATTTCTGGATGTGGACCAGTACCCTCTGCCCAAGCCTAATGAACTCTTTGCAACACTGACTGGAGGCAAAAGATTTACAAAGTTGGACTTGTCACAGGCTTACACCCAGATGGTCCTTGAGGAAGATTCGCGCTGCTATGTCACTATTAACACTCATATTGGGCTATTTCGTTACACTCGTCTTCCTTTTGGGGTTGCCTCGTCTCCAGCAGTATTCCAAGCAGCTATGGATTCTATCTTGCAAGGAATATCTGGTGTCATCTGCTATATTGACGATATTCTGATTACTGGCAAAAGTGATGAACAGCATCTCAAGGCCCTGGAGGAGGTTCTCAAACGATTGGATCACCATGGGCTAGTGTTGGAGAAGGAAAAATGTTTCTTTTTTCAAGGATCAAGTGGAGTATCTTGGTCATATTGTAGATGCTCTAGGAGTGCACACAACACCAGACAAATTGCAGGCTGTAAAGGAGGCACCTACTCCCAAGAATGTATCACAACTACGATCGTTCCTGGGTTTGGTGAACTATTATCAAAAGTTCATTCCTAATCTTGCCATGATGTTGTATCCTCTGAACTGCTTACTCAGGCTTGGTGCAAAATGGCATTGGACAAAGGAGTGTGAAAAGGCTTTTGACTCTGCAAAGCTAGCACTAATGTCAGCAAAACTCTTGGTTCACTATGATCCTGAATTGCCGTTGCGGTTAGCTGGGGATGCATCAGAATATGGTATAGGTGCCATTATATCACATGTATTTCCTGATGGTAGTGAAAAGCCGATTGCTTTCGCCTCTAGAACTTTGACTTCTAGTGAAAGGAATTATGCGCAGTTGGAGAAGGAAGCCTTATCGTTGGTCTTTGGTGTGCGGAAATTCCATCAGTACTTGTACGGGCGTTCTTTTGTGTTATATACAGACCACAAGCCCCTAACCACCATTTTTGGTTCAAAAGTTGGAATTCCTCCTTTGGCAGCTGCGAGGCTTCAGAGATGGGCGTTGTTGTTATCAGCTTATCAGTATAGTATTGAGTACAAGCCCACCACAACACATGCAAATGCAGATGGACTATCAAGACTTCCAATAAATGATGATACAGTGGGAGATGAGATGGAGAGCAATGTTGACCCTATGGTTTTCAACATTTCACAAATTCAGATGCTCCCTGTGACTTCTGGGAAATTGAAAGCGTACACTGCTCGTGATACTATTCTCAGCCAGGTGCTCACCTATACCAGACAAGGATGGCCCACAAAGATACCTGATGCCATGAAACCATTTTGGACACGCCGAGATGAAATCACCATTGAAGGAGACTGTCTGCTGTGGGGTTTGCGAGTATTGGTGCCACAGAAACTTCAGGTGCAGGTTCTGGAAGAATTGCATCAGGGTCATCCAGGAGCATCTCGTATGAAAGCTCTCGCAAGAAGCTATGTATGGTGGCCAGGGTTAGATTTAGATTTAGAGAATCTAGCCAAGTCATGTCTGCAGTGCCAGGAAGTTAAGGTTAGTCCACCAGTTGCCCCTCTCCACCCTTGGGTGTGGCCGGCACAGCCATGGCAGAGGATACATATTGATTTTGCGGGTCCATTCTTGGGCTCTAATTTCTTGGTGGTAGTGGACGCCCACTCTAAATGGCCTGAAGTTGTTGAGATGAAAACACTCACCTCAGCAAAAACGATCGAAGCACTCAGAGAACTTTTTGCAACCTATGGGCTTCCGCAGCAGTTAGTATCAGACAATGGGTCTCAATTCACGTCTGAAGAGTTTGCACAATTCATGACCACCAATGGCATTAAACATATCTGTTGTGCACCATATCATTCTGCTTCCAATGGGCTGGCTGAGCGATTTGTACAAACATTTAAGAAGTCTATGCTGGCATCACGGAGTGACCAAATGTCTTTTCAACAACGTCTGTGCAGTTTTTTATTGGCGTACAGAACAACCCCGCATTCTACAACAGGTGGTGCTCCATGCATGCTGTTCTTCAAACGACAGTTGAGAACACGTTTGGATCTACTGAAGCCAGATTATGGAGACAAGGCACTTGGAAAACAAGCAGATCAAAAGAACTACCATGACCTACATTCACGGGACAGGCAATTTAGTGTTGGACAAAAGGTCATGGCTCGGAACTTCTTGCAGGGATTGACATGGGTGCCTGGAGTTGTTACAGAAGTATGTGGTCCTGTATCGTATATGGTTCGGGTTCAACCAAATATTGTATGGAGACGACATGTGGACCACATCAAAGAGTTACAAGAGTTTGATGCTTTAAGAGGAGGAGAGGAAGATTCTCTTAGGAAAGAGCCAGTTTTGGAAAATTGTGCTGAGGAAACTTCAATAGTGGACAAACCAAGTGCAAGTGATTCAGTGATATCAGCAGGAGTACCTCAGGAAGGTTTATGTCCTGATATACAGGTACCTACAACAGAGATAGCTATGCAGCAGGACCCAGGCTCAACTTCAGATATATCTATAGAACAGTCAAGGTCTGCTGAACTGAGGGAACCATCCAAGTCTACAGAACTCGGAAGAGAGATTGCTACCAGAGGTGATGTGCCAAAATTGGCGTCACGGGGATCAGGTTCAGAAGACCATCAACAGCAAACTGCTCAACCTGAAGGTGTGAGGCGCTACCCCCAAACGAGAACATCGACCTCCCAAGAGATATTGATCCTGTAGAGTAGGATTGGACTTATTGGGGAGGGGTGTAGTGTAGTATAGTAGGGGGGACTAATTAGAGTGGATGCGCATGCGCATTGTGTTCTTATGTACCGAGTAGCTAGTTGGTGATAGTTGGTGTATTGACTCTTGTTATCCGTTGCGCTGCTACTACACTACATTACTATACAGTGTCTGGTAAAATAAGCGAAGTTCAGGTTTCCACTGAGCTGGGCAAACATGCAAAGTTATCAAACCATCTAAATACCGCATGTGGGGTTTGTAGTGAGAGAAGACCTTACAGTTGTGACTCTTAAAAAGGCGCGTTCCCATGACTGTCAAGTCTATGAATTTGAATTATGAGATGCATCGCGGAGTACTCCTGCATTAAAAATCATGACAACACCTTATGTAGCTCGAATCCCACGAGGCATTCCATATCTTCTCAAAATGATGATTTCAGAACGGGAAGATATAGGTGGCTGCATGTGTTATAGCTTTGTACCCTTTCTTTCATCTTATCTCCACATGACTATCTTACAGACCACCTCATAGGCAATTTTTAGACACAGACCCCACAAATCATGCCTTATTTACTACTATGAATTATTAAGGATGAGCCGCGTCATAATTACGCCCACATATTGACTTGATTTCACCAATTTACAGACAAGGTCATGTAACATAAGGGTCCCTATACGTCCGCTCAAACATGGTCAGTCATGGGTTTGCACATGGAAAACGGGAAAGCACTCATAGAACATAACGGAACACCAACAAATCTAAACTGGGTATTGAGTACTGATGTCCAACAGGGGTATATGCAAAGGGTAAACGCAAGGGATGCCAACACCCCCCCTCCCTCCGATCAGGACGCATATATGCAGGAACAATAATTCTGATCAGTGTGTCCAAACAGTGGCTACAATTGCCCAACAAGCGGTTGAGGCATAAGTATGCATTACAGAACGAGTGGTGGTCTTGGTGCATGGGGGCATTGAGGATCGATAGGGCATTGCGAATAGTGATTAGATAAGTGAGGATAGAGTGGTGGCGGTGGTGGTGGTGGTAGTGGTGGTGGTGGTGGTGGTGGTGGTGGTGGTGGTGGTGGTGGTGGTGGTGGTGGTGGTGTTCATGGTGGTCATGGTGGTCATGGTGGTCATGGTGGTCATGGTGGGTCATTGAGAAATGTCAAGTGCGGTAGATCGATCGAGTAACGGGAGATACCGATATGCACAGATGAACTATAGGAAGGGTATATGGATCCTGATCTAAATACAAATACATGGAACAAAGTGGGTCTTCGGGCTCCCTGCATGGATGTCATGAATTGCACCATTAGACTATCAATTGTTGTTTCTTGGGCTCTTGCCTTGCCCTCTATATCAGTGCTATTGATATTAATTTGCCTTTTTTAAATTCATGAGACTACCTGATATGTGGATACTATACGTCATATCTTCTCAAATGATGAACGTGAAGAGGGCGCTGGTGCCGATACTAAGTGGCTGTGTTATAGCTTTCTGCCCTTTCTTTCTGTTTTACCTTTCCGCAAGAGCTCTTCCTGCAAATGGATCAGAGCCCCCTCTGGAACCGATTGAAAGCAGTTTATCGACCGAGGCGGCTGGCCTTAACGCAACTCCTCACTCGGACACAAGTATCGCCACGGATACAAAAGGGGGCGCCTCAGATAATTTGACCTACACGGCTACTGTAACTAATGCAACCGATGTCGCTAGTACCACGACTACGCGCGGACGGAACACTGAAGACAGCGGCCCAGGGAACGGTAGCGCTAGTCCTACAACAGCAACTGCCAACACGAAAAGAACGATACGCTATTTATATCTCGTTCAAACAGAAAGTTGTCTTCCGCCCGACCTGAGGACGAACGAGGCACTTGGGAACGGAAGCTTGGATTTCCACGTCTTAGCTCTGTCGTACAGACAACCCTGTAACGATCGCTCGCTTTCTCACGTGGAATTCGTCTTCGACGCTTCAACCACGTGGACGACTGGAAGAAACCTTCTCTTTACGATCGCTATGAAAAGGAACATTACTTACTTGTACTACATATTCATGGACGATGATGCTACCGCTGTGGACATACGCACAAATGCTGTCGCATGGAGGGCGTTTGAAGGATTTCTGCAGTCTATGGAACCAGCCGTTATGGCGCTAGATGTGCCTGGTCAAGATTATTCAGAGAAAGTACTCCAAATTCACAAAGACAGAGGATGTTTCATGGAAGAATTGGAATACGTGACGGGCTTGTGGTATGATGCAATGGTGAATGCTTTTCATTACAAAGCGGTAAAGCACCTACTGCCCTATATCTCGGCATTTGACGAGCAAACATGGTGGGCCAGTCAAATGGCTCTTATTGTTAGGACTGAACTACTGTTCAGAGGCCAACTGTTGCTTCACAGATACATTCGATGCAGAGGTAGCCAAAACAGACCATACCCCAGGGACCTGAACTTCACCCCGAGTATGTACAGCCGGTTCACTCAAGGTCTAGATGCACATATTACCATGGGATGTGTTTCCGTATGTGCCCAGGCCATGATTGACAACTGGATGAAGTTTGGCAATGACAATGGATGGGCCTCCTCGACTCTGTGTTTACCTCCCCCTCCCCCACACGATCCTGTAGAACCCTGTCGCTATCAGTGTCCTCTTGTGTAGCGTATGAGTGCAGCATGGATACATGCATGTACAGCTCATAATTGTGTTATAATAACATATGCGATTATATTTTGCAACATATCAACCTCTTGGTTCTCACTAAGACCTATAGTCTCGTACTCAGACCCGACTGACGTAAGCATATCGCATAATATAGCTATGTCTGAGAGGACGCCTCCCGTTTCGAACATGTAACCATTCAGTGAAGTTTTGAATCATGCATTGCTATGAAGACAGGGAAGTACAAAAAGTGTTTTGTCCCTTGTAACGGGACTGAGCGTGTTGCAAATAGTCTCGTCCCCTGACCTACACGACTTAATGTTTATCGCACGTAGGAACTACGTTCCGGCGTACAAAAATAGCACAGCAATCTAAATGTAGAATTAACTCTTTGGACGCCATGCTAGTTCATATATTTATGCATGCATGCATGAATATATACATGACAGTGTAAGTAAGAACGCAACTCTATAGAGGGGTTGCAGTGTCATCCCGGGAAGGTTCGCCGCCATGTTTTTTGGTGTCCTAACTATTTCTATGTCATCATTTATTAAAAAGTGTGACGCGCACGCCACAGAAATACAAAAACACGAGCACGTAATCAGTAGCGGATCCAGGGGGGGGGGGGGGGGCTATAACCCCCACCCCCCCCCCCTCCCCCCTCAAATTAAAAATTCCTAGTATACTTTGCAATGAACGGTGGTGCGGCGCATGGAGCTAGATCTGTAATTATACTTTCATTGCGTAGTTTTGGAGGGTTTTCCAACGCAAAAAGCGCTGGCTTCTGGGGCTCCGCCCCAGGCCCCGATGGGGGAGCTTCCAGCGCTCCCCCATACCCCCTAGTTGGGCGGGAGGGGTGCCCCCCTCCCGCACCCTCCCCGGGACGGCTCCGCCTACAGTCAGCCCCTCCCCTTTTCAGCCCCTCCATCCCCCCCCCCCCCCCAACCGTCCAGGCTGGATCCGCTAGTGCGTATTACAACGAGCTGTTTCCTAGCGACAAAGAGAGATACGACAAAAAGCTACAATGTCTGTATGGACTTGGAACATACTGTGATCCGTTTGGCATACCTGACCAGCATTGGGTAGATGATGTTTCTAAGTGGCCTCCAGTTGACTACCCCAATATTTATACCTACTTTATTGAAACACCCGGAGGTTACACAAGAGAAAGGCTGAAGGCGTTTAAGGCTTACAACTACTATCAAAGGTTAATTGTCACTCAAATGATTTCCACCTCTACTTAGGGGTTGGTGTCCCCAGTTCTGTTACAGAATGTCTACTGAATTCCTCTCCTTATTTATCTAGTGGTTGGGTGCGTGCTGTATTCTATCATGACCTTGGGCATAAAAATAAACACTGCTTTCTGAAAGCACTTGTAAACCCATTGCAGCGCTTGTCTGAAAAGCCCCACCAACCATGGGTAGTGGAACTGTTGTTACAGCTCACTGTACTTGTATGGCTGGGTATGTTTTGGTTTTTGTATACTGCTTAAAGACAATCATTTCATATTAATAGATTGGCCGGGAGAAGTGTGCTCACACATTGGCGCAGTACTCTTTAAGGTGGAAGCCTGTGTAAGACTTGGAAAGGAATCTGTAACCTGCATGTCACTTCCATGCACATGGAATCAGACATTTTCAACAAAGGTATGTACATTCATTTTCTTCACCTACATGTATGATCTTCATTTAGCATACTATATATTGTAGATTAATCCAGCTCTGGTAGTGGACATTGACTTTAACCGTCCTAAGCGATTGAAACCAACAACTCTACAAAAGGCTCCATTACAACTACAACGATCAGTTACAACTAGACAGAAGGTTTTCAAGGTTGTGGACATGCAATCCATTCTAAAGTCATTGCATAGAGCTAATCCTTCTGCTGCTATTTTTACTGTTCTCCCCAGTGTCAGTACAGAGGCACGTATATCAGCATGCAGTGCTATGGAAACCAGAATTCCTCAACCTCTATCAAATTTGTACAATGGTCAGAATCGTCTTCTTCCAAAGGAACAACTTTCTGACCTTGTTCAACATACCACACTTGTTCAACATACCACACTCACTGCTATTTAGAAAGATCAACTAGGGGTCAGGCTAGCACACCATTATGGTTTGAACATAGAGTAGGAAGAATTACTGCATCTGTATTCGGACATGTTGCCAAATGTCGTGAGAAAACATTTCCTAGCTCTTTAGTTAATACAATCATGCAGTACTCAGGCTCTAATAGGGATGTTCCAGCCATTAAATGGGGTATTGAACACGAGCAAGAAGCAAGAAGCACGTGAGGCGTATGCTAACATTATGGCAGTTAAGCATGCAACTTTCAATGTCAATCCAGCTGGACTTCGAGTGTGCACTAGGCAACCATTTCTGGCAGCTGTTGTGGTGAAGATCTGCTGGAGATCAAATGCCCTTTCAAGTATCGAAATAGTCAACCAGCCAGTATAGAGGATGAATCCTTCTACCTCCACAAAGTTGGCAGTGAAGTCACACTGGACAAAAAACATGACTACTACTATCAAGTACAAGGGTAGATGGCCATCTGGAAGAAACCATACTGTGACTTTATCTGTTAGACAACAAAAGGGCTAATCATCACCAGGATACAAGCTGATGGCAGAATTGCGTCCCCACGTACTAGTACCTGTAACGAAATCTTACGGCTATGAGGTGATGTCCTGACGAATCCGATCGCTGCAATCCATCGTTTCTTCTGAAATCCATTCCATCCGCTGGGATACGAAATAGACGGATATTTTTCTTAAGCACCTCAAAGCGCAGAAAAGCTTAGGCATTACACTGTGCTCGACACTAACAATAAATGATGACGTAAAAATAGTTAGGACACCAAGAAACATGGCGGCGAGTGTTGTGAACCTTCCCGGGATGACACTGCAACCCCTCTTATGATGCATGCAAATGTTTGCTGCACTTGTGACCTTGTACATGAAATGTTTGGTTACTTTACAACTTTAGTATACAGATATGTATATATTTCTTCTCAAGAACACATTGTTCAAATGACTTCACTAATGCTATTTACTCCCAGAACAGGAATGTGTGTCCTACATTAGTGTAGTACAACATGTTTAAAATACCATCTCCATCTCCCTTTTTCCAGTTCATAATAAGTATGGTTTATTACAACCATATGTGTGAGGTAATCATGGACACACAAGATGTGCATGCACACCAGTGCCCCTCCTGGGTTTGACTTCAGCATCTACATGGCTGGTTTACATGCATGTCACTGAATTGCATGTATATAAATGTACAACATGGTATTCAAAACGATTCTTTGTAATAAACACAACACCGACATGCATCACACACATGATTATATGATCGTGTGAGAATGCATGTATATATGCACTTGGCGTTCAAAGAGTTTTAATCTCTGAACAATTGATAGTTATAATTGCCTCGCGATCGCATGCAATTGCTACAGATCCTTGCAAGATATGCTTGGCACCCGTGTTGTTTAGGAAGAAGAGAAAGAGCGAGGGGCTGGATGTGCTTTCCTCTAACTTTGTTAGACAGGGTATTGCTGATAGTGTTGTAAGCTTAGTAAAAGCTCAGATGATCGAAGCTAAGAAAGAGTATCTTAGTCGGCTGGATGGACCTTGGGCTCGTAACACGAGTATGCGTGGTCCTGGCAAATAAGTTCCGTAATTGCTACCAAATAGTTGAATATGTCTCTGGATGGAAGAACAGACCTCAAAGCTTACAAAGAGCAATTTTCAATCTGGATAGTAACTTTTTTTTGTGCACTCATTCAATGAATACTGCTTAGTAATTGCCTCTTTGTCAATGCCCTTGCTTGTAGAACAGGCAAGAGCCCCCATGTGGCCAAGGGAAGCACTGCATGGCTTCCACAATCCATTGTGAGTGGTGCTAACTACACCTGCAGCTGGACGCGCTATAGATGTGGGGCTCATGACAGTTGCTGACCACTACGCATACATGGCTGAGTGGTCAGCAACTGGCAGCATTACATGTAGACCAACACAGTCATATGACCATACTCTTGAACATTCCATTTACATTAAGCCAAAAGGGAAACTACTACACTGGCTTACAATCAATACAGTCACTTACAAGACTTAGCACAAAGATCACAACATGTACAGCCATCAACGTCAAGACATTAGAGTCAAAATAGGAGCATAACATGGCTCTTGTACACGTTTGTTGCTGAAAAAAATAATGGATGCTGTCTCGGACTTCATTTTGGGTCACACTTGTATACATGTCAAACATCCTAAACCTTGTAGATTAGGAGCTCCTACTGGCTCATGGCCTAAGATAAAATAAATATTTCTGCACAATGCTCAAATTCAAGCTCCTGATCTCAACGACAGTTTAGATTTGCTGGTGTTGGCCATTATGTTCTCAGAGTGCTTTCCAATTTTACATGTGCAAACCCATGACTGACCAGGTTTGAGCGGACTTATAGGGACCCTTATGGTACATGACCTTGTCTGTAAATTGGTGAAATCAAGTCAATATGTGGGCGTAATTATGACGCAGCTCATCATTAATAATTCCTTGTAGTAAATAAGACATGATTTGTGGGGTCTATGTCTAAAGGTTGGTGCTCAGATATGTTGGATAGACACCTCAAAACACATGCTGCTCATGGATTGATATTGAAGGCCTTTCTTCTCTCCCCTCCATTAACCCTCCCCCTTACTTCACCTTCTCCTTCCCTCTCCCTCCTGTTCCCTCCCCTTCTTTACCCCTCCCCTTACTTCACCTTCTCCTTCTCCCTCCCTCCCTCACCTCCCTGCCATTGCACATTACGGTTGGATGGTATTGTGCTTCAATTGAATACACTCATTTCCTTTTGCCTTATGATTCAGAGTGAGGACCAGCGCTTTGTGGTCACCCAGCTTCACTACACAGAGTGGCCTGAGCACGGAAGGCCTCTCAACACAACTTCAATGGTGGAGCTGATGGACACCCTCACCAGGACCCAGATGAGCACTGGGAACAAGCCTATTGTTGTCCACTGCAAGTATGTGCTCTCTTTCCCTCATCACGCATTCATTCACACTCTCCTCACCCTCACAGTGATGGGGTAGGTCGCACAGGTACATTCATCACCATGCACTCAGAGCTGGAGAGATTGAAGACAGAGGGAGTTGTTGATGTCGTTCAACGAGTGAAATTCTCCAGAATAGCCAGACCTGGTATTGTCCAGAATGTGGTAAGGTCATTAGAATCAAGAGTGCATTATGAATCAAGAGGGCATTTAGAATCAAGAGTGTATTAAGAATCAAGAGGGCATTAAGAATCAAGAGGGCATTAAGAATCAAGAGGGCATTAGAATCAAGAGGGCATTAGAATCAAGAGTGCATTAAGAATCAAGAGGGCATTAAGAATCAAGAGGGCATTAGAATCAAGAAGGCATTAGAATCAAGAGGGCATTAAGAATCAAGAGAGCATTAGAATCAAGAGGGCATTAGAATCAAAAGTTCATTAGAATCAAGAGTGTGCTAGAATCAAGAGGCATTAGAATCAAGAGAGCACTATACTAAAGTATATTCCTCAAACTCACTACCTCTGACAACTAACAGCACCTCATTTCACCACTCATCTCAGTTTATTCATTCCATCCCATCTTATTCACCTCACTTCAATTCTTCTCACCTTCTCTCTCCAGGAACAGTATGCATACTGCCATGAGTGTCTCGCTCAGTATGTGGACAGCTTTGATGCCTATGCCAACTTTAAGGAGCTTGCCTGAGAACAGCACATGCCTTTTATTATTGTCCATTTAGATTGATAAATTGTCATCAGGAAACGACGGGAGAATTATATCACTACGAACATAGAATGGACACAATCATTATAATATACTAATGATGTTGGTATGTTTTTTCGATTATTTCTGCTCACTCACTCAGTGTGATGTTTCTCCATGGAGTAGCCGCATGCTGCGAATACACACGATGGCCAGAACAAGGAGGGCACAACTTGCAATAAGGGGCAACAACGAGTACAGACGCACGAACTGAACAGAACGTGACGACACACGAATGTACGTGAAGGTATGAAAAATACACGCATTATTCTTGCGGCCTCACTCAGAAAGTTCTGGAAAGTGATTGATGATGATTTCGAACTTCTTATTTAGTTCTGTAGAGTTTTAAAAAACGTTTTGATTTTTTTTTTGTGTACTAGTGTGCACACAAAACAGTACAATTATACAAATCTTATATATATAACACTGAAATGTTATAACAGGCCTAGTCCTATTCAGAAAAATTCAGTTATGTCTTTAGATTTGCTCATTATTCACTGCAGTCGCTACCATTGCTATCACAGCCCAAATTACCACAACATTTGGAAAAACAACACGAGTTATCCATCACCAACCCTTGCCACTAGATCTATGCATGGTTGTTGATACTGTCGTCAATAAAATTTTACTTGTGTCTATGGCAAGCACAGGCTAGCAGTTTCCCTACCTTGCCCAGTTGCCTCATGTTGTGAACACGTTCTTCCATCTATGTGGAAAATTCACATGTAAAGACATGCCTCTGGTGCTCTCTCAGGCACAATACCACAAGAATGGCTTTCCTCAATCAGTATATTGTCTGTTCTAATTGTTTCACACTTGTAGCCAACTCACTACCGATACTCACATTTCTCATTGCTCTGGTAACAGTCCATCTATCTTGGACATCAACCATGCTGCTAATACAAGTACTCCAGAGGACACTACTGCATACCCTTCATTTGATGATATTTTCTCCACATCACATAACTTCCCACTATCAAGTGCATCTCTGTTTGTGCTCGCCAGGCGTTCTTACAGGTTTTTTTCAGTCTATAGTCAAATATTGCTCAGAAAAAAACTGTTTATGTTTCCCCAGTGCATATTGTTTTGCAGTCAATGAATGAAGAGGTTGATCTTTCAAACCAACAGACATCAGAAAATTATGTGAACTGTTGGATACTGGCCATAAGCTGGAACTTTGAAACAGTGTAGTTTCAAGAAGGAACTGCTTATGCAAAAAAGGAGTTGTCAACAAAAGCTTAAAAGGAATCACGTTACTATTGCTATGACACTAGCAGAAGAAGGGCTATTTGGTAAAACATACATCATCTGGCATTGCTGACGACAATGATGAAATTTGGAATCTTTTGAATTCAAAACATCCTTATGTTCCCATCCCATCACTTCCTACATCTGTGCCATCTCCATCTTCTGTTGACCTGTTGCCTCAATATTACTTTCATTTCCAAAAGATACTTCTGTGGACCTTCTGGTTTACGAGTCCAGCATCTATTAGATGCATCTGAAGCTTCTTTGCCAACCTCACTGTAGTCTGTACTCAAGACAGTAGTGAACAAACTGGCTTCCCGAAGAACTCTTTCGGAAATAGCTGAGTATCTTGATTGTGCAACTGTGATTGCTCTTACGAAACCCATGGGAAATGATATTCGTCCTATTGCTGTCGGCGAAGTGTTGCGTAGATTAACAAGCAAGTGTCTTTGTGCATTGAAAGCGTGAATACTTCAGTCTTTACCAATATGGGGTTGTTTGCCCAAGTGGTGTTGAAAAAATCATTCACTCATTGCGCTCATGTATGATGATCATTAGTTTGATGAAGATTTTACTGTTGCCAAAGTCAATCTACGCAATGCATTTAACTTGGTATAGCTCAAAATGCTGTGCTAAAAAGTGTGTTGAGTTTTTCCATGGACACTCTGGCGTTATGGAGTACATCCAAAACTGTACTGTGGCATTCCATGGGCATGCTCTGCTACTATACTGGTGTCCAACAGGGCGATCCACTTGGACCACTCGTATTTTCACTAGTGCTGCATCGACTGATTGATTTGAAGATTACTGAGGACTTGCTATCCAGTAAGTGGTACCTTGATGATGGAACCCTTGCTGGAACTAGTTGTTCTGTCCAATTAATAGCTATACATTCAAGAACACGTTATTGTTCACACTTGTGGCAGAGTTGTTTTGGCGTCAGCTCAATTTGGGGTTCACACTGAATTGTTCAGCCACATCATTATAAAAGAACTGTTCCAGAAGGTATATTCGATACTGTATGAATATAGGGACCTGATTCATTTGTCAGGCTACAGACTCCAAGCAATATGGTCGACAAATGAATCAGGTCCCTATATTCATATACAGTATCGAATATACCTTCTGGAACAGTTCTTTTATAATGATGTGGCTGAACAATTCAGTGTGAACCCCAAATTGAGCTGACGCCAAAACAACTCTGCCACAAGTGTGAACAATAACGTGTTCTTGAATGTATTACTATTAAGTGGACAGAGCAACCCCATAGCACTGGCACATTGCAACCCCACACCATACACTCCCTACCGCTTTATTCTGCAGCAGTTGCTGGTGAATGGAGTGGCAAGTGTCGCATCTGACTGACGAATGCTGTGGAAACCATACTAGTATTCGATCGATCGATTAGAGAAAGATTAAAATCGGTGCAACCATACAGCTGTCACGGATGTTTCGGATTGGAAACTAAGGTCTTAAAAAGAATATACGGTATCGCTCATTGTAAGCAACGATTAATGAGACTCATTATCGCTACCGTTATGTGACATACGTTTCGAGAACAGTTTCTAGCTGAGTACAACTATTTATTCATATCTAAATGTAGCACCAAAATATTCTATCAATTTCCTAACAGATGATACACTTGCGCATCACTTTTCTAACGCAAGGTCATAATGCGCAAGCTTGTTTTGATAGCTATGTGCGCACCTTTTAGAATTATACTATTGTAGTTTGACATACAGCGGGCAAGACGCGCAAAACCAACAGGTGAGACATACTTGGTGTTAGAGAGGAGAGATAAGTCCACAAGTGTATCTTATTCGCAAGGTGAGAACAATAATTTTACGCGCAGTGTAGTCATTGCATATTTATGAATAATTGGCTACGTTTCCCGACACTATCAGCTAAATGGATTACCACATCCAGCAGCTTGCCATACACTGTAGAATTTGTGGAAGGCGGGTTGTCGATCATCATGGCAAAAGTACATACACAGTTTATAAGTGTAAGGACCTTGCTGAAAGTCTGCAGCAAGCAGTTGCAATAGCAGTAAACGATGATAGTCCTGCCACCCACCCTGAAAGCGTTTGCAAAACCTGCAAGGTGACTATTGACAGGGTCATCCATGCCCGCAGTGTAGGTGTCCCCAAGAAGCCAATCGTTCCCTTTCAGTGGTATGCTCACAAAGCGGAAGGATGCATTGTAAGCAATAAGTTTCACATATTTATTAATGCATGCTGAAATTCACAATAATCAGATTTGTGAGCATTTTCAAAAAACACGCAAAGGGGGGAGAATGTTGAAGTCAGTTCGGCAAACTGGAGTCTGGCCAAACGCAATCATCAAATATATTCAGGGCGTTGCACCAGCTACTGTAACTGATCCAGGCTGTCCCAAGCCACCATTAGCAACTGACAACTTGTCTTGCCTAAGCAAGCTGGAATGCCCTTTGTGTTGTGAGATCCTGTCTCAGCCAATTGAGTTGCCGTGCAGTGTTCTAGCTTGTGCTGAGTGCATCATTGCATGGCTTAAGATCTCAGGTACTGTTTTGTGCCCATGCTGCTACTCAGACATTCCAATGGCTCCAGCTTCCTTGAGGCCAGCATCTGATTTAATAATATCACTGCTACATGACATCTTGGTTCACTGCACTTCCTGTGGCAGGGATATGAGAGCTGGTGCATATGTTGGTCACCAGTGCACCAAGTCACCTACAAGAAGTGAAGTAAATATGGCAGCCGATGTTCTTAGGCATGTGATCTCTAACAGTCCCCCTGATGAGTGTGTTGTCAAGGTCCCTACAGGAGGAAGAGTTAAGTGTTTTATTACATTTTGGCCACATATTTATTACATTACCGCCACTGAATTTATTTATAGCCAATCACATTCATGCGTGTGGTGCAAGCCAATTCTCCAGCCACAACTGCATGTGCAAAGTCACTCAATGGGCGTTGTCGAGAGATGCACAAAATTAGGAATGTTATTAGTGGTGGAGAACCTTCTGCACTTTTACATAAGGAGGCAAGCTCCATGCTTAGTAGAGAGGATAAAATGGCTTTGATAAAGGAAGCTGGCATAGTGGACATAGGGCCAGGTGAAGGCCTGCAGATTAAAGCTGCTGTTTCTATAACATGGAGCAAAATGCGGGTCCTTCGAAGGTACATGATATATGCATATATAACATAATCAATATAGGCTAACCTGCATTTTTGATTAAATTGATATCAGATTGTTGAAGGAATCTGGAGTCTCATTAGCAAGTGAAGTATCGATGCGGAAGATCACTGATGAGATGATTGGCGACAACCTTGAAGGTGAAGTGGCACCATTTTCATTCAAAATGCCTACTGGTGGAGAGGAAATCCGGGGAGCTCCTCTTGTGTATGTACCGAATCTCATTCAAAAGATTATTCAAACACTGGAAGAACAAGATAGGTAATGATCTCATTAATTAATCTATCTATCTATCAAATAATGGTAAAATGCAATACAGCAGTGCCAGACTTACATGGCATGGTGGATTTATCCCTGAGAATGAAATCTGGGTGAAACTTGGAGGAGATCGTGGTGGTGGAATTTTTAAGGCAACGTTTCAGATTGTAAATGTTCCAAACCCCAACTCTGTTCTAAACACCTGCGTATTCTGCTGCTTCATGGCAGGGGATAGCACATATAATCTCCATGTTGCTCTAGACCGCTACAAACTGCAGGTTAACAAGCTGCAAGGGATGAGATGGAGGTATAGTATTTATGTTCACTACACAATGGATCACATTTGTGTCAATTATGTAGGGACTTCACAGTGAAGGTTTTCCTATGTGGGGATTATGACTTTTATGGCAAAATGTACGGTCTCTCAGGAGCAAGTGGTAAGTAATGTATATGAAAAAGGTCACGATTGCATTTGTTGACATTTTAGGTTGTTATCCCTGTTTGTTTTGTACAATACACAAGGAAGACATGAAGATACCACTCTCCGTTCGAGGGTATTCCCCCACTCGATCGTTACAGTCCATATATGAAAACTACAGTGAATACAGTGCAGCTGGTTTCCCTAGAAAGGATGCACAGTTTTACTCAAATTGCATATCTGAACCTATATGGGATATCCCCCTTGATCAAGTAAGTAAAACAAATTACTTCACATACAAGTTTATATCATCAATCATCTGCATTAGGTATGCTTGCCAGGTCTGCACATTACTCAGGGAATGTTTACAAAGCTTTTCGATCTGCTTGAAGCTTCATGCCATGAATGGGACCTCAAACTTGCGTATCATTACCAGAGAGTGAGCTCCTCCACTTTCACAACATATAGTGCACAGCTCCAGAGACTCCAAGCTGCCAAATCAGAACTTGAAGTTGCCAAGCATTCGAAAGAAACCACAGAGCAACTAGCAACATACATGGTGTTGCTATATGGTGAGCAGTCCAATGTGGTAACACAATACTTGCTGCAGCAAGCTGAAGAACAAAGGGAGTCAGTAGACAAACTTGTAAGTATAACAGCAATTCAGCAAAAACTAATAAAGGTGACAATTGCAGGAGGACGAAATTGCTCACATTACAGATGAACTGAGTAAAGGGTTTGCAACTCATGAAGGTCCATTTGTAAAAGAATTGGACAGCACCCTGCAGATGTTAGGTGTGACACGGCAACAGTATTTTGGAGGAGTATTTGTTGGAAACCATGTGCACAAGTCTTTGCAGGCAAGAATCCTAATTAAAATACAAACTATTACGCCATGCATGTACTATAGAATACTCATGCATCAATTTTAGATCTCAAGCATTGAGGCTCTTTGTGGTGCAATGGTTGCAACAGCGCTGCGAGAGATTCCATCCATCCTAAGTGATGTGATGGTCACTGCAACCACTTTCAGAAGTATACTGGCACAATTTGGCCGTTGCCATGAACTATATGATGGTAACTACATCAATGAATACAATGCCAGTCAACTTGGTAGGTAAAATATATGCCGTTTCTATGGGTTACTATAACTTTTGCTTCCTATAGCTGCAGCTATACCCAGCTTTATGGAGAGTTTCAGGAGGGCATTTCCAAAAGCCACTACTCCAATCAAAATGCACCTCCTGGAAGACCATGCATTACAGTGGGCCAACAGAATGCATGTTGGTTTTGGTCTCCTTGGAGAGCAGGGTGCCGAATCTATTCATGCTAAGTTCAATACCCTGCTCTCCCAATACAACACAATGCACGACAAAGTGAAAAAACTACTGTGCATAGTTAAGCAACACTTTTTAACTCTTAGCACTGCACCGCACATAACACCACCAAAAAAGAGAAAGCAGTAACTGTATTTCGTTCCCCTCGTAAACATGTACTCGATACGGTATATAGCACGTAAAAATGCCACTCTTTGGTGACACACAACTCCCACAGAATTATCGTTCTCGGTTTCGGTAAAGAAGAAAAAGGCTCTTTAAGGACTCAACTTTACCTGGAAAGTCGGCGTTTTAGCCGTTTTTGCGCCGTTTGTCCAGTATAAAGCACTTAGTGCGACATATCCGTTTCAAGCGGTCCGCTTTCGAGTCCCAGGGCACACTGCAGAAATGTATACCGAGCACGTGATTGCTATAGTGCAAAGAACAAAGGTCATTGTCGTAGGTACTAGTGTAACCAAGTTTGTTAAACTTGTTGGTACCTTGTAGAGCTGCAAATTAATTCCAAGGGCCATTATGTTGTCAGGGTGGTTGCTATGGGATGACGTATGTACGTTTCAATATTACTTTACAAAACTTTCTTTCCAACATTTCTACGAGCGCAAACATCCGTGACAGCGACTGAACAATTTAAAAGGGCGTGAACAAACAAACCAAAATAAGCTTCTTCTGTGTGATACGATTCAGTAGAAACCACGTGCACGGCTATAAAATACATTATCGAGTAGAACCGAGGAGTAGTGGCCAGTGGTCCTCCCCGCTCAAACCAAGAGCCGGTGTCAGAGGCATAAATGACTCCCAAGCATAAATGACTCCCCCGGTCATTTACGCCTAAGGTGTAAATGACTCTTACTAGGCATAAATGACTCCCCACGTGAATTCCATAAGCCACGTGTAGTTCCCAAGCAAAAAAATCTTGCATGATCATATAATGGATCTTTGCAAGATTCATGCAAAAACCTGCGTTAAATCATGCATGTGCGTGCATGATTTTCGGACGTTTTCATGCATGAATCTTACGAAAGAATCTTGCGTGAATCATGCATGGTTCTTACAAACGGTCGTGCGTAATCATGCATGATCTTGTGTGAATCATGCATGGCTCTTACAAACGGTCGTGCGTAATCATGCATGATCTTGTGTGAATCATGCATGGCTCTTACAAACGGTCGTGCGTAATCATGCATGATCTTGTGTGAATCATGCTTGGCTCTTACAAACGGTCGTGAGTGACCTTGCAGGAATCTTACATGATTCTTACAAAAATTCGTGCATGAATATGCATGTACGTGCATGAAACTTTAATGACCTTGCCAGTTTGATTCAATTTCATTATCATAAAATCATTGCTACCATTTTAATTCCATCACACATCACACCACCTATTGTTCTTATCCGTCACTCCTCTCCTATATCCCCCTCATCTGCCATTGAATGCATCTTGCTCTTCGATTTCTTCACCTTCTTTTTCTTCTTCAACTCCATGGGGCAGTAGTTCTGCTGCGGTGCCTTCCTTGTGACCCCCAGACTGCAATTTAAAATAATTTCTATTTGTATCTCTACATTTTTGATTGCATTTTCTCTTGAGAATCTTCATGTCAAAGTTGTCGGCACCGAACCTTTTCTTCACACAATCTGCATGAAATTGATTAATGTTTCATATTGCAGAAAACGTGTATTTCTGGAAGGAGCATTAAAGAGGATGTAATTGAAACTAATGTATGCCGTTTGCAAATCCATGCGGAGCACACCAATTACTTTCAAGAAATATTAGAATTCCAAATGCATGTAATTTGAAAACTTGCAAATGCATCAGTGCATGATATCCTTTCGCACATCATGTATGTGATGTAGCTGTACTTTGATAAACATACCAATTAGTTTTCTCATACGATCTTCTGGCAAAGCCGGCCTTAGCTCTTCTTTGACGTCATCACAAGTGACTTACTCAGCTCCTCTTAGTGAAAAATACGTCCATCAGGGAGAGAGCAGCTGAGTAAGGTGTGTCTGCATTCATAGCAGTGAAGTCAACTTGTTCTTCCAGCCTTTCTTCAATGGGCTAAACAATTTAACAGCAAAAGTCACCCACACTTTGGCCTGAGGAAGACTGGCTTTGTTGGTCAGGCCTCTTCTCAATGCGCTAAATGATCGAGAACAAATTCAGAACTGCATGAAACACAATGAAATTTCACCCACACTTTGGCCTGAGGAAGACTGGCTCTGTTGGTCACACCTCTTTATTTAGGATCCCTTTTACAACCTTTTGAGTACGTATAGTCGATTGTTTACCAAAATATAACATCGGCTATTTTATACGAAAGCGGCTCTTCCAGCCTATTCTGAAGCTATATATTCGCTAGAAACTTCCATATAGAATTTGACCCCGACTATGAACTCATTAAAAATACTCGACCCGTCTCTAACAAGACTCCCGACTTCCGATAGCAGGTCCATAAAAAGAGATAGCTCCATCTGCTACTACAAAGATAATCATTATGGAAGGATTTTGGCATTCAGTTTGTAAAGATGAACCCTCCTCCTAGTGCAGTATTAAGACCATTTTCAGCGAACACTACACAGTCATTACTGTGACAGCAGGTCCTGCTTGCAGGGATATCCTTCAGATGTACAAGGATGAGGATATTTTAGGTGTGTATAACCTATTTCATGAAGTAACAGAACAATCCTACGAGATTCTGATTCCTATTTGTAACATTATTACAAGAGCTGTGTTAGTTAAAGTAAAATGCAAGAACTTTGTTATATTAAGACAACCAAACACTTATGAGCATCATTGATTCATGTACATATATAATGCAGAATTACAGTTTTTTTCATCATCACTGACATCACTAACTAAGGCCTAGCACAGTTTTATACCTGCAAAGAAATAGGGAGGAGGGTGTAAACAGCAATTGATGGAACGTACAGTGGCTTGTTTGTTGATTTTGGTTTGTCCAATCTTTCTGGTATTCGGCAGCCATGCTAGGCCTTACTTTATGATACAAGAAGCAGGGCATGTGTGCACATCAAACAATAATTAGTAAGTTGTATGTTTAGATGTTGAATCTTGAACATGATTTGTCAACATTACAATGCATGATCATGCATGTCTTGTGGATTCCAACACAAGAATCATTTAATTTAATAACCTTAGATAGAAACTGAAAAAAGACTAACATGCTTTGGTGTGATTCTATTCAAGATTACCATGCATGCATGATCATGCATGATACGTGCATGATCATGCATGATACGTGCATGATCATGCATGATACGTGCATGATCATGCATGATACGTGCATGATCATGCATGGATAGTTGTGCCTTTCAAGATGCGTCATGCATATCATGCAAGATCTTGCATGAAACATGCAAGATTTTTTTCCTTGGGTTGTCAAAGTGAGAAAGCTCGCTCGCATGGACCAGGATGAATTCAGTGTTGTCGAGGATTACTGCGTATGAATCAATATCCTAAGGGCACTTCAAAGGGAGATAAGGCCAATCTAAGGCGCAATTGCAAAAACTTCAAGTTCGACTGTGGAGTGCTCTATTTCAGGAGAGTGAAGAAAGGCAAAGGTGACGAGGAAGGGTGGAAGATTTGTGTTAGGACCGAAGACGAAAAAAGACGCATTCTGGAGTCATGCCATGCTGGAATTGAAGGTAAAACAGAAAGTACATGTTATTCAGTACGATAATTGTATACCTGTATTTGTACATGTAGGAAGCCACTTAGGCAGAGATAAAAACCATTTTAAAAAAATCCAGTCGTTTCTTCTGGAAAAACATAAATGAAGATATTCGAATATTTGTACAACACTGCGACAAATGTCAGAGAACTAACGCTAAGTTTTCAAAGTCCAATGCTAAGCTGCATCCTATTGTTCCAATGCCAAATGTTTGGCACCAGGTTGGTGACTTCGTGTGTAGGTATATAATATAATATAAATCTCAACATAATACTCTACCAATATATAGGTTGGTATTGACCTCAACATGCATCAACAAAATGTACACCATTTTACTTGATGTATGGTAGGGAAGCAGTGCTTCCAGTCGAACTGCAAATGACAGATCAGACAGTGGAAAAGCTGCATGTGGATAGTGATACAGTGCAATCGTATGTTGCATATGTAGAAAAAATGAAGCAAGAATTATTTCCTGTGGTTGACCTGAAGATTAAAAAAGCACAGAAGTAGCAAAAGGCTTACTACAATAAAGGACATAGATCAGAAAAGTATCAATTAGGGGACCTTGTGCTTGTGAAAAACATGAGGAATTTAAGCAGGAAAGGAGGAAAATCAGATGTGAGATGGACAGGTCCTTACTCAATCATTGTGATCCATGAGAAGGGATTGTACAGCCTCCAAAACTGTAATGGAAAAACGCTTGCGAAGAAGATAAATGGAAGCAGACTAAAACTGTATCATGAGCGCAAAGGAAACTGTAGCAATGTTTCTAGTCAACAGGTACTGGACTACAGAGATGAGGATGAAGATATTCAAATCCTGACTGAAAAATGTACTACATTGCCTGATGATGTTCAAAATGAGGAAGGAACACAGAGTACAAAAACTTTCAGTTGTTCATTAGTCAGTGTGCTTTAAAGGAGAACTCAAAAGAGGGGACAGGTTACAAGCAAGATGAAGATGACTTCACTATTCATAGTAAAGACTCCTTGCTGACAACTAAAGCTAATTCTTCTCTTGATGACCAGCTGTACTCTTCACATCTACTGCGCTTATGGAGAACAGGTGCTGCTAAGTTGGCATATTGTGCTGATGAAGATGAATTTGATGTAAGCTAATTACACCTGTTTGATTTTAATTAAAACACTTATCTCACAGCCCGCATTTCAATGAAGGTGAGTTTGCACTAAGCAGAGATCTGATGGTAGATTTGTGGCTACAGTCTCGTCAATACGATAAAATGAGTCCATCAAGGGAGGTTTGTGGTGGTGACTTTGTCATTTGCAATGATGGGTTGTATGAAAGCTTTATGGAATTCAAGAAAGATGTAACCTATCAAAATGATTTAAGAATTGTTGAACAAATGGATCTCTTGACTTATTGGATCAAGACCTGCAAAACAACATCAATAAAAGAAGTTTCCCTAATGGATAAAGCATACTGTTTGATGTCACCTGCTGATTTGCATGGATGCACTGTGTGAATGGGTATATGACACTAGAAAACAGTGGAACAAAACAGAAATGAAGTCATGCTCACCAACAAAGAGTAAGACATGTATATTGTTACTAATATCTGTATGCATGCATGTGTTGATGTACATTAGAATATTGCACCATTTTTTGATCAACATTATTAGTTAGTTTTATTCTTTCATAGTTATTAGTTTATTTTGTTTTAATTATTGGATTTGACCTCTCCAGGCAAGGCTGTAACTAGGTGCTCATTGGATGAAGAAATGAGAAATACTGTCTTATCCAGTACTGGATGGCGTGATGACACCATCATCAATCAAGCTCAAAGCATTCTTAGGGAACAGTTTGGAGCAGCAGGATTTCAAAATACTGTAACGACATCACGTGCTGATCTGCTCTAGAACATTCTTTTATGTTATATAAGAAGTCACTTGTATGCATGTAAATGTTCTTCTCATTTACCTATTTCCGGTGTATGCGTTACATTGGTGTCAGAAGTGAGTATACTCATGGAGGCGGCTTTAACAGTTCGGATGAGCGTCCGTCCGCCTGCAAAGTTCACTGAGAAGACGGAGTGGAGTCTCTGGATCTCCCGTTTCGAGAGGTATGTTAAAGAGGCGAAGGTACCTGACTCGGAGCGGGTGAAAGAGCTACTACCATTGCTGGAGGATGAACCCCTTAGGCTGGTGGTTCAGTACGGGTTGTCTGAGTCCGCGGACTACGCCGCGGTACACGAGTGTCTACAGTGTCGTTATGGCCACGACGGCACAGAACTGGAATGGCAGGTAAAGTTTCAGGCTCGAGTACAACAGCGGGACGAATCGCTAGTCGAATACATTGGTGAGTTGCGTATGTTGGCAAGCAGAGCTTTTCCAGGTTGGTCTGAGGAGCAACGCGACGTTCTAATTCGCAACCAATTTATCCAAGGTGTCTCGTCCTCCTCTATCCAAGTACAGCTCTTAAAGGAGATGCCAAAGTCAGTTAAGGATGCAGCGACCCTGGCACGCAGATTGGAAACGGTGGAGATGGCCCATAGGCGTTTACAAACGGAAAGAATTGCGGAAAGACCACTAGCAGTGGCAGCGCCTGTCTCTGCGACTAGTCTGGAGGATAAACTGGACAAGCTGAGTGCACAAGTAAAGAAACTAACTGACGAGGTAACAATTTTGAGAGAACCGCCGGAACGCGCAGACAGTAGGGTCTGTCACGCAAAAATTGATCCGGGTAAAAATTGATCCGGCCGGATCACTTTTAGTTGCAATAATTGATCCGGCCGGATCACTTTTGGCTGCAAAAAGTGATCCGCCTCTGCAAAAAGTGATCCGGGTACAAATTCTCGTCGATTCAAGTTTGTTTTGATAATTATATATATACAAATCTTAGCAATATGCTGATCGACCGGGCTCCATTTCACCAGTTGTTGTTCACTTCTGTATCCATTGCGTATATCGATCCTGACGGATAACGGCACGCATGCATGCATGCATGCATGCATGCATGCATGAAAAAACATCCCTTTTCTGCCAATACATGAACACAAGACAGCTAGGGCCCTGTACATTTAGTGCATGCGTGGCCCGCTACTGCCAAAACTGATCCAGACCTGGTAATTTACGTATGAACATATAAGGTACGCCCGGATCACTTTTTGCAGCCAAAGCGGATCCGCGGGTAATATGCATGCATATGCAAAAGCTACGCATAAAGTATGCCTGGATCAACAACATATTCAGGACAACTTCAGCAAAAACATACTTTTTAATCTGACTCGCAAATTATACAGAATTTTGCTTAATTAGGTTAGTTATCGCAACTACGTGGTTGTTTGACGTGAGAATGGATGAACTGAACAGCTCGGCAAGTGTGAATGAATCAAGTTTGATCGACGATACCTTTCTGTATCTAACTGAGCATAGTCAGTGTAGTGAAGTTCAAAAGCGAGTGATCAGAAATAAAGCTAGGAAGTTTTTTGTCCGTGATGGAGTGATGTATTTCAAGAAGATCGTGAAAGGAAAGGTCTGTCCATGTGCCTGCATGCGTATCCAATACATACTAGCAATCACATCGCTTGTGCGTTAACATATTGCATAGATTACTGAGGTGCGATGTGTCAGGACTCGCGCAGAACAACTACAAATTCTTGCAGCGTGCCATCTTGACCCTACTGCGGGACACATGGGGGAAAGGAGAACGATTAAACGAATCAGTGAACGTTACATGTGGCGTGGGATTGTTAAAGACGTCCAGGAAATGGTAATTACACGTACATGCATGGTAACTCATATCCAATTGCTATAATTCATTTTTATACTTTTAGATACATTCATGTGATTCTTGTCAACGGGTCAACCGAACATTAATAAAGGAAACACCACAGCTTAATCCTATACCAGTGAAGGCTCCTTGGTTTCATGTTGGTGTTGATTTTATAGGACCATTATGCCCTATTTCTAAAGAGGGTAATCGGTACATTTTAACACTTAGTGACTATTTTTCAAAGTTTGTTGAAGCTGTACCACTTCCGGATAAGTGTGCCAAAAGTGTATCAAGGATTCTATTCAAGGTCATATAGTTATCCAAGTTTATAGGTAATGCTTGACCGTTTTTTTCTCAAATGTATGCAGATATTTATGAGAATGGGAATTCCAAGAGTGCTAACAACTGACAATGGGACAGAGTTCAAAAATCAGCTTGACACTCACTTGGCAGAAGCACTGGGAATTAAACGGATATTTACTACACCATATCATCCTCAGGTTTGTTACAATATGATAAATTCATGTATACCCCATATTGAAATCAAGTATAATAACTTTTTATCCTCTAGCTAAGCTTTAATTGCACAACAAGCATAAGGAATATCATGTTTTTTCCCCCTCAGTAATTTATTAATGTATTGATTGTGTCTTATGATTTTACAGGCAAATGGTCTTGACGAACGATTTAACCAGACCCTACAGAACATGATAGTGAAGTTTGTACAAGACAAAAAGGAAATATGGGATGAGTACTTAGACATATGTGTATACGCATACAATACTTCTGTTCATGAGTCGACAAACTTTTCTCCATTTGAAGTGATGTTTGGTCGAAAAGCAATTCTTCCTATTGATATCAACATTGATGAAAAGGAACCAGATATGATGTTAATGAACCAAGAAGAGCCAGCAATTGCTGAAGTTGTTGATGTTATGAGTGAGCAGCGTCTAAAAGTACTTGAGTCTGTGAAGCAAAGTATACAGCAAGCACAGATAAAGCAGAAGCACGCATATGATAAGAAGCATGCAAGTAAGCATTCATTTGAAGTTGGAGAAATGGTGATAAAGAAAGACTTCAGAAGAGGAAAGCGAGCTGGAGGCAAGCTGGACACACCTTTTGTAGGCCCATACATTATTATCAAGTGTCATGGCAAGGGGATGTATTGTCTTCAATTAGCCAGCAATGCTGCTGAAATTGTTGAAAGGGTTAGTGGAGCATATTTGAAACCATACCAGAAACCAAAAGAAGACGGTATGGAGAAAAATATGGAAGAAGAAGAAAAAGCAGATGAACATAATGAGCAACCATTAAATGATGATTATGAAAATGTAGATTTTGAAGTGCTTAGCAAACAAATCAACTGCTCACACTTGCTTCGTTTGTGGCGCTCAGGAGCCCGTGCATTGCACTACAAGGGAGATGAAGATGGTGACGAATTTGATGTAAGTGACTATTTTACTTATAAATCAATGCATATGTTAAGATTTTATTTTTCCATTCTGCAGGACAATCCTTACATTTAGAGCAAAGAGAATATGCTCTAAGCAAAGATATTGATGTTGCTCTGTGGATAGACTACCGTTTGTACTATGGAGAAGCACCACTAAGAGAGGTGTATGGAGGAGATTTTGTTATAGTAACTGAAGACCTAAATGATGAGTTTGACGTTTTCAAAAGAAAAGTCTTCTCTTACCTGGATGATGCATTGAGAATGGTGAGATCAATTGATCTACTCAATATTTGGATCAGGGAAAGCAATGTCTCAGTGAAGTCACTTCAGGTACTTGAGAACACTTACTACCTTATGTCACCATTAAATCTGGATGACTATTGCCAGTGGGTCCTAGATGCAAGAAAATTCTTTACTGATAAGTCTGTCAATAAGAACACTCTACAATGTTTTAGAGAACAGCTTTTAGATCAAACCTCCACTGCTTCATGTTTGGAAATTTTGAAAGGGGAAGAAATGGAGAATATAAGCTACCTACCGGTATGTAGTGATTGGCAAGAGGAGAGATGTCATATGTTAGGAATCAAATTAGTTGTTGGCAAACATTCTCATCATAGTGATCCATCGTCTATGAAGGTCTCTCAAGCTCCAGCAGTAACTGAAAGGGTCAAGGGTGATGGAAATTGTTTTTTTCGGTCAATTGCCCTGGCTGTAACAGGATCCCAACAGGACCACCAAGAATTCCGCCTCCTTATTACATCCTACATGATACATAATGCATCTTCTCCCAAGCTGGCCTGCTTTTTGGCTCGAAACGAGTCAGTAGAGCAATACATGAAACGTACAAATATGCAATCACTCGGCACATGGGCCACAGAATTTGAAATAATTGCAGCAGCATCTTTGCTCAGAACAGCAATATATGTTTTTGCACTATCAGGAGCAACCTACAAATGGCTAAAGCATTCACCTATAGAGGTTACTATTAATGACAGACATCAGAACGAGTCCATTTATATTACCAATATCAGCAACCACTTTGAAACTGTTAAGAAGCTATGATTTTCATGCATAATTGTTGCGGTTTCAATAAATGTATCACATGTAGGTCCATTATTGACTGAGATATTATTTGACAGCAAATTCTAAAATAAGTATTTATGATTATATATGCACACACTTCTGAAGGGCAAACATGCATAATTATAAGGTGTAATCAGTGCCTTTTGCGGTTATAATGATCAATAACCACAAAAGATGTGTATAATAATTAAGGCTGGAGGAAATATAAAAATATAATAATAAGTGTGTATATGAACCAAAATATTATGCTTTGGTAGCATTATTATAGTATGCTTAAATTTAATTATCCACTATATATATATATATATATATATGGGATGAGTAAAAAATGATCCGGGCATGTATAATACACACACTCATGGTATTTATTACCCGGATCAGTTTTGGCTGCAAAAGGTGATCCGGGCGTACCTTATACGTACATTCATACGTATATATTACCCGGATCCGCTTTGGCTGCAAAAAGTGATCCGGGCGTACCTTATATGTTCATACGTAAATTACCAGGTCTGGATCAGTTTTGGCAGTAGCGGGCCACGCATGCACAAAATGTACAGGGCCCTAGCTGTCTTGTGTTCATGTATTGGCAGAAAAGGGATGTTTTTTCATGCATGCATGCATGCATGCGTGCGTGCCGTTATCCGTCAGGATCGATATACGCAATGGATTTGTCCCTATACAGAAGTGAACAACAACTGGTGAAATGGAGCCCGGTCGATCAGCATATTGCTAAGATTTGTATATATATAATTATCAAAACAAACTTGAATCGACGACCCGGATCACTTTTTGCAGAGGCGGATCACTTTTTGCAGCCAAAAGTGATCCGGCCGGATCAATTATTGCAACTAAAAGTGATCCGGCCGGATCAATTTTTACCCGGATCAATTTTTGCGTGACAGGACCCTTATGGTACATGACCTTGTCTGTAAATTGGTGAAATCAAGTCAATATGTGGGCGTAATTATGACGCGGCTCATCATTAATAATTCATAGTAGTAAATAAGGCATCATTTGTGGGGTCTGTGTCTAAATATTGCCTATGGGGTGGTCTGTAAGATAGTCATGTGGAGATAAGATGAAAGAAAGGGTACAAAGCTATAACACATGCAGCCACCTATATCTTCACGTTCTGAAATCATCATTTTGAGAACATATGGCAATGCTTCGTGGGATTCGAGCTACATAAGGTGTTGTCATGAATTTTAACGCGGGAGTAGGGGGGCGGTATGCCAAGGCCACTCCCCTACTCTCCCATCTCATAAATCAAATTCATAGATTTGACCAGTTGCATGGGAACGCGCCTTTTAAGAGTCATCAGCCACAACTGTAAGGTCTTCTCTCACTACAAACCCCAAGTGCGGCATTTAGATGGTTTGAGAACTTTGCATGTTTGCCCTGCTCAGTGGAAACCTGAACTTCGCTTATTGTACTAGACACTGTATAGTAATGAACTAGTATTATTTGGTACCCATATACAGAAATTCCAATACATCGAGTGGACATCTATGCATTTTAAGTCGAAAATATTTTCCGATTGCATCAGTGGATAGAGAAAAATCGGAAAATCATAATCATATATATTTTATGGCATTTGCACTGAAAGGGAAAGTGATAAAAATTGTCAAAGAAAAAGTAATTAGTATTTATGGTCGCGGTCATTACGTAATGCAGTAAGTCGTCATGAACTAGTTAACTAATGTAAGCACGCTTGTGCACGAGATCTCAGATCGGTCCTCAACACAAAACCATTTGCGGAAATGCTTCTACACTGTAGGTATACAGCTCATACGAAGGTTGACGGTTGCTCCTTCATGGCAGGAAATGGCGCAATTTTGTATGGATATTTACACATACATGTTTTGAACATTAGTTTTGACTTTGTGCACATATGGAATGCTCAATTGGCATAATTAACAGCTCAGCGGATTTGCACAAATCATCCACAACCAACTGTTATACAGTTTTCAGGTCTTCGTACAAACGAAAAGTTTAGCATACATGTATATCATTATCTAACAGAAATTGTAAGGTCTGCACCCGCGATAAAGTTTACGTAACACTAAAACCACCTTGACCACAGACTGCTGATGTAATCTGGAGTTTCACTAATATCAGTTCTCAAACAGCCTCTCCCCCTATTAGGCTTAGTTACTTCTCCAAGGAGTCTTCTCAATGGCCTCTCCTCTCCTAACCGCAGTACCTCCAACAAATACACATCACTTGTGAACACCCACGCACAGCACACTCTTAAAACTATAAAGCCTCAGACAGTACTCTCCGTCAGACCTTCAAACGATGATCCCCTTCCCTCGTGCGCTCCCCGGGTCCAGTCTCTCAGTTTTTAATGATCCACTTCGTCTTCTGAGGCAACCTACGAGAATGTTCCCCTGAACATATTATGTAAACTTACCACGGGTGCAGACCTTACAGTTGTGGCTAGATAAGAACTCTCCACCTGAACACAACAGCAAATAAAAAGGTGCATGAGACAGTCGCTCCTTGATGACAGAAATTCTTGGCGATGTACATGCATGTACATGTTTTGAATACCAGTTTTGACTTCGTGCATAGATGGTGCGCTCAATTGACAGCGACCTAGCGTCTCGACACGCTAATTAATCAAAAGAAGCATTTTTTCAGGCTCTCAAGCGATATGTTTTTTTTTTCCTCATATCATAAAGTTGAGCTTACTTGCCATTGGAATACCTGTATGGGGAGATCTGCCAGACTATATCCTTATCTAACAGAAATCGTAAGGTCTGCACCCTTGGTCAAAGTTTATGTAGTACAAAACCACCAATCTGACCCTTGATGTAATCTGGAGGTCTGCCTGATGCTGAGCACTCCTCCAATTTTCCACTTACCATACCAGGTCTGCTCTCAAACAACAACTCCCCCCCCCCCTCTTCCTTGTTTTCTCAACAGCCTCTCCTCTCTTACATCACAGCACCTCCATATCTCACGTACAACACTACATGTAGCACACTTTTAAACATGACCAGCACAAAAGCATACCCAAGGTTACGCACATGTATACTACCCAGTTTCAATCCAGCCGTGGTATATGTGTTGTGTGTGTGTGTGTGTGTGTGTGTGTGTGTGTGTGTGTGTGTGTGTGTGTGTGTGTGTGTGTGTGTGTGTGTGTGTGTGTGTGTGTGTGTGTGTGTGTGTGTGTGTGTGTGTGTGTGTGTGTGTGTGTGTGTGTGTGTGTGTGTGTGTGTGTGTGTGTGTGTGTGTGTGTGTGGTGTGTGTGTGTGTGTGTGTGTGTGTGTGTGTGTGTGTGTGTGTGTGTGTGTGTGTGTGTGGTGTGTGTGTGTGTGTGTGTTATGGAAAGGTTGCTGCCGCAATTTCAAGCTTGGCTAATTGGCTAATTGGTGCCTGGTGCTCTGCATATATATATATATACATTTGGAACGTTCTATACGAAAATGGGTCTTGTGGATTTTATTTTATAACATAAAATTTAAAACGATATGGGTCAGTTTCCGAGAAAATGACAAGTGGCTATATATATAAAAAGTTATAAAAATGCTTCACGTTTGAATCGCTAAAACTCCATAACGGTTTAAGCACCACTTCTCTCTACGAAAATCGATTTTGGTGTCTTATCTTTGCTCCTTGCCGACGTTACAAGGCACAGTACCCCGAGGGGTTCAAGATCCAGGTAGCTCCCTGCAGGAATGTCCAAATCACTTCAAAATCGATATGCACGTATTGATTTCTGCAGATCGTTGATTTTTACCTCTTCCGTTATGGAGATACAGCAATGCAAAGTAAGTCCACGTTTCCCGCTCGAATCGCGCCTTTCTCAGTCTTTGAACCGCTTCTATTCTCCCGAGTAGGACTGAGAAAGGCGCGATTCGAGCGGGAAACGTGGACTTTACTTTGCATTGCTGTATCTCCATAACGGATAAGGTAAAAATCAACGATCTGCAGACATAAACAGTGACAGGACTCCTTTACGTGCATATCGTGATTTGGACATTCCTGCAGGGAGCTACCTGGATTGTGAACCCCTCGGGGTACTGTGCCTTGTAACGTCGGCAAGGAGCAAGGGTAAGACACCAAAATCGATTTTCGTAGAGAGAAGTGGTGTGGCAAGAAGTATTCGAAATAGGAAGTTGATAGCTTAAACCTTTACGGAGTTTTAGCGATTCAAACGTGAAGCATTTTTATAACTTTTAATATATATAGCCACTTGTCATTTTCTCGGAAACTGACCCATATATCTTCCGAAATATTAACGCTATCGGGTTCCTATTTTTAATACGACATACCACACCATTACTGTATGTGTAAATTCATTTTTGGTGTCTTACACATGCGGGGTACCGACATTACAAGGTCCGATACCCCGTAGGGTTCATAACGGCCACATCTTCAGGTAGGAGTGTCCAAATCGGTTCAAAATCGGTACCCATGTAGAACGGTCCTACCTCTATTGATTTGTTCTGTTCGTTAATTTTGCTTTATCCGTTATGGAGATACAAGTGTGCAAAGTAATTGCATAGTTCCCGGGCGTTACGCGCCATTAACGTATTGCGACTGGCTTCGAGGATCCTCGTAATACGTTAATGGCGCGTAACGCCCGGGAAATATGCAATTACTTTGCACACTTGTATCCAGAACAAATCAATAGCGGTAGGACCCTTCTACATGGGTACCGATTTTGAACAGATTTGGACACTCCTACTGAAGATGTGGCCGTTTTGAACCCTACGAGGTATCGGACCTTGTAACGTCGGTACCCCGAATGTGTAAGACACCACAATGGATTTTCGCATATAATGGTGTGGTATGTTGTGTTAAAAATAGGAACCCGATAGCGTTAATATTACGAAAGATATGGGACAGTTTCCGCGAAAATTGCCCCACGGTTAAAATGTTATAAAAATGCATCGCGTTTGAATCGCTATAACTTCCCAACGGATAATGCTATAGACTTTCTATTTTCAACATTTCATAGTGAAATGGTGTAGTATGAAGTGTTGAAAATAGGAAGTCGATAGCGTTATCCGTTGGGAAGTTATAGTGATTCAAACGCGATGCATTTGTATAACATTTTAACCGTGGGGCAATTTTCGCGGAAACTGTCCCATATTTATCGATTTTAATTTTATGTTATAAAATAAAATCCACAAGACCCATTTTCGTATAGAACGTTCCATTTGCAAATGTACAAATGTACACATAATGATCCGTTTGGGTATGCTGTATACACCCAGCCAATGTATGCTTCTGTTTCATCAAGGTAATCCAGCTCTCTCCTAAGGGGGGGCAGATGACTCTCCCTTGCTAATAGCATCCCTAGCGGAGTGCATCTCCATGCATCTCCTTTTCATTGTCCTAGCACTTGCTGATCACGTTGGAATGCGCGCCTTTGTTATCTGCATGAAAGTCTTAGGCTATTGCATTAGATGGGGTATGATCTCATATGGTTGCACAAGTGATTATTGCACTTACTGTTCCTCCTGTAGGGATTGAAAAGGTCTTATCAGGACTGGTGTCAACCTGTTGAGTCAATACTTGAGATGCCATCTGCACTTCAGCTCTTGTTGGTAAAGCACTGCATTCATGCATTACAAGGCCGCATGTCCCTCATGCAAGTAATGCAATGGATCATTATGTCCCTCAATAGTATCTGGACAAAGAATGGTACCGGCGTGAATTCTGACGGAGTTAGAGGGGATTTTGCATAGCAACAGGGACACATCACATCATTGCAATTGAACATGCATGATGAACAACTTCACAGTGCACATGGTACACACCAGTGCTCTGCATGGGAGCTCCAGGGGTCTGCTCAAGATGTCTAGGCAGAGCAGACACGGAAGTTATTCCAGGACCACTGCATCATTTACTGACTAGTGGGGCATTAGGTATGCAGTTTGGTGGAGCAATTCCCTTAATGTACTCAATAATTGAACGCCCTATAGAACGACCTCCTGGATGTGTCCATTTCTTTCTTGTACCTCTTTTGGGATGACATATTTGGATGGTAATGTTACCATGCATAATAATATCCATGTACATACATGTGCAAGGGACAGATATCATGCATTCTTTTTCGTCATGGGCCTCCCACTTGAACAAAATGGTTGAAGTTTTGTATGGAGCAAGATGATATTGAGCATGTACAGATTTGTCTATCACTTGCTTGCACTGATAGCAAAACAGCAGAGGGTGAATGTCTGGGACATGATAAGTAATATCAATCCCAAAGACACTGTTGAGATGTTCTGAAAACACTGTGCACTGATATGATGCATTGCGTCTCTTTCTTCTGGCCATCAACACTCTCCCACACACTCTACAGAGCTCCTGAACCTTCTCTCTGGGGGAATCCATGAGCCTACGTACCAAATAGCGCGGATTATTCATTAAACTCTCTAGCGAAATGTATCATGAAAAATACTAGCGGCAATTTCAGAATTGTGAATTCAGATGGTGACAACCCTGTCCTCTATGCTGCTGTGTGCAAACCTCTTTGAAAAATTGCAGTGCGTCCGTGTAATGAACCTGAAGTATCCCCTCTTTTACGTTACGGCTCCATATTGATGCAGAAAAGAACATGCGCGTTTATAGGAAACGTAATGTAGTGCTTGCGCATATGGGATATTTATGACCAACATTACAGAAGCGAAGGAACTCTTCACTGCACACATTTGACTTCAAATGGGCAGGATAATGTAGCTTGCTTGATATACCTTCATAATCAGGTTACGATATTATTTCGATATCTATTTACGGTACAATTCTAAGCGCCCTAAAACGTGCGAGAAAATCATATGTATATAGGTCTATAGGATACATATCTTCAAAGCGACCAATCTCTATAAGACTATATTCAAAATCTGTGGAACAAAACGAAGGCGCAGTTCAATCACTTCATCGCAATAAGTTTTGGAGCAAATGTGTATACATGCACTACGATCAAAACAGTACAACAGTTTACATACACATGGCGGGTACGAGTATCCCACAACTATCTTATTCAGGTTGAATAATTCCAGATCAGCTTGGGTGGCACGGAGGGACGTAATAAGAACGCAATGAGAGCTCATTCGCTCTATTATCTACTGACGTGTATACGACCACCAGAGGTACAATCAGTTAAATCGCACGTGCAACTTGCTCGTATAGAAACATTCCCACTTTTCTTCTAAATCTTGCAACTATAGCTACCTCTCTACTACATCGTGACACATATACCTGACTGCAACAATTCTTAGTTCAAGAAGAAACAACTGACCAACAATTTGAACTTACACAAATCTGTGCCCGCACCAACTGTTATTAATAGTAATGAAACTATGATTTTATGTTCGTATAATTGGAGCTCAATTTTAAAGAATTAAGCTGCGCGAAACGCAGGAAGAGAAAGTTGGAATTAGAGAATGCAAGTCAAGTAAGGTCCTTCAGCGGTGTTTGAATAAGGCAAACGTTGAAATGCGGCAATGAAGGCAATGAAGAATTGGTTGCACACGAAGGGAATGACGAATATTGAGATTGCATTGGTTGGTGACGGTAATGAAATCGAGGACGACGAGGAGAGTATCCGGAGCAGTTGTACATCACAACTTAACGTAGTTGAAAATAAGGATGTCTTTGTTAGCACTGCAGAACAAGAAATTATGCATGATGATGCTATTGCTGAATCTGATAACACTCCAAGTCTCATGTTATGATGTAGAATTGTTCCGCACGGATGTTCAATACGTAGCCCGTTGATTAACCGGCCAACCGGTTGATTAACCGGTTGGCCGGTTAATCAACCGGACATGCATGCTCGTATGAATGTGTGAACTCATGGAGATGGAGAAAGACTCGATCAAGGTGTCTTTTCAAGAATATATTGATTCCTCTTTTCCTGTTGGTGGAAAACGTACCAGAAGCGCGGTGATCAGAAAGGAAGTGGCGCAAAGGATCGTTAACCATCTCAAAGGTACTCCAGATGCTGATGGCGCCTTTCGTCACTTCGTCAAAAAGAGCGGCTTTGCGTTGGTGGACTTGCAATCGGTTGGAATAAGAGAGGTCCTGGTTGTTTCTGTGAAAGAAAAGAATCAGGTACTAATCCTTTCACGATGGTGTCTTCCACTTTTTTTCTTGCCAACCCCCCCCCCCCCCCCCCCCCCCGGTTGTCCTTCAGAATAATCCCCCACCCAATCTAAGTTCATCCAAATCGATCAATAAGTTATGAACACCTATCAAAGCACTTTTAACACATTAGTCATTCTTAGATTGGTGCTTTAAATTTTGAAGATAAGTTGCCACCTTTGCACGTGCCGCTTGCTCGATTTCAGTTTGCGCATATGCAATCCTGCAAGGATGGCTCACCCAGGAGTTGTACCCTATGTATATCCGCTTATTCATCCAGTCACCTATTTCGACCTAAGTCGCGAGCTCATGGATCATGCGTCGACGATACAATGGTGTCAGACAATGAAGCTTGTATCAGCAAATAAACTCTGTAGCTGTGGAAGAGAATGCGAATGGAGAACAGACACAATAATCCTGAGGGAATGGGTTGGAGATGTCCATGCAAAGGATGCAGAAAAGAAGTAACGCTAAGAAAAAGAACATTTTTTGAAGGTATAAGATGTTGATCAAATCAAGTGTTTAAAAAAACATTGAGATTATATTCAGGCAGTAAATTGGAAATTCAAATAATTCTACAGTTATTTACACCTCTGCATGGTCTACCAAGACGCCAGTAAGTAAAGCACAAGACGAGCTACAGGTTAGTAAACAATATCCAAAAAAATTTTACAATATGTTCAACCTTCATCGATCACCCAGCAGTTATTGGTGGTCCAGGTGTCGAGGTCGAAATTAACAGGGGGAGAGCAGTGGATGGCCATTGGGTGTTTGGGGGCATGGAGAGAGGCAGCGGAGACAAATTTTTTTTGGTAGAAGTTGCTCATCGGGATGCAGCTACATTGCTCCCAATTATCGCAAATCACGTAAAGCCAGGGAGTATTGTATACTCTGATGAATGGAGTGCCTACAATCAACACTGTACAGTGAACTACTGTACACTGTACAGTGAACCACAGCACTCGCTGTATTTTGTTGATCCCGCCACTGGTGCACACACGCAAGGTGTAGAAGGCATGTGGAGTGCATGTAAGCGGATGATACGAGAAGAAAAGACAATGCTTATCGACACCTATCTTCCAGAATTCATGTGGCGCCGAAAATTTGGTGGGCCGGTTGCGTTTGGCCGCATCCTTAAGCATATTTCAGAACAGTACCCAGTGTAATCGAGCAAGCGGCACGTGCAAAGGTGGCGATTTTTCTACCTAGCATGGTAAAGCACCCATCTAAGAATGACTAATGTGCTTTGATAGGTGTTAGTAACTTGTTGATCGATTTGGATTAACTTAGATTGGGTGGGGGATTATTCTGAAGGACGACCCCCCCCCCCCCCCCCCCCCTCCTTCCCCCCCTCGGTTACTACACATATGTAATTGAGCAATAGGGTCAGTAAGTTGTACTCGTCTTATATAGAATGGCAATGACCGAAGGAATTTTTGGAAATTCTGGAACAGGTTCATAGCAGGGACTGTTTGCATGCAGGAACAAAGAAGACGTATGCAAGGTATTTGCAAGCGGCGCTTTATATCTAACTACTAACTAGCATTTTTTCATTTATACAGATTCAGAGTTTATATTCATATCTTCCAAGAAGTGTGGTAGAACACTATATAAAGCTGTGTGTCACTTGCAGTCTCAGAATGCCTCAAAAAACAAAGCCAAATCTTCGGCCCATAATTGCAAATGGGTTGTTTTCTCGAGTACAGGTATGTTACATGATAATGCTGCATTACATAACACATATGCATGTATCACATATAGATTGATCTAATCGATATGAGGCATTTGCCTCATGATGGATTTAAGTGGATACTACACATCGTTGACCATTGGTCGAAATTCACTTTTGAATTCCCCTTGGCACAAAAGTCAGCTAAGGAGGTGACCAGTGCCCTAGAAAAATGGGTGTTCCCATTTATTGGCTTACCTAGTATTATACAGAGTGACAACGGTAGAGAATTTGTTAACAAGTTGATTGAAGAGGTGGTGGCTTCTTGGCCTGGAAGTGTCCAACTTGTGAGTGGTCGACCACGTCATCCTCAATCTCAAGGCTTAGTAGAACAGGCTCACTATACCTTAGAGCGAATGTTAAGTGCTAACATTGCAGAATGTGGATCCAAGTCACCTCCCTGGACAAGATGGTTGCCCCACATTGTCTGTAAGTTGGAACATTTACCAAACAATATGTTTATGAGAATATTTCTTCTATAGACACAGTCAATTCTCAAGTTCATGAATCCACAAAGCACACACCATATGAGTTGGTGTTCGGGCAGCCTCCCAGGTCAGTGGTTTTACCGGATGTTTCATTCAGAGGAAAGATAGATGAGGAAGACCTTAAAGATGACACATATGCCAAAGAGGAGGATAGCAGAGGGGAGTATAGTGAAGTTGCTGTGGATAGGGTAGTAAAGGAGAATTGCAATGTAGAAAACTATTGTGAAAAGGACTATGATGACACAGGCAACATGGGAGATGGCAGTAAGGACGAGGAGCATCAAGATAGCAGTAGCATGGAAGATGATGGCACTAAAGAGGAGGACCATGAAGATGGTAGTAGCGTGGAAGATTATGGCACTAAGGAGGAGGACCACGAAGATGGTAGTAGCGTGAAAGATTATGGCACTAAGGAGGAGGACCATGAAGGTGGTGGTAGCACAAAAGATGATGGCACTAAGGAGGAGGACCATGAAGATGGTGGTAGCATGGAAGATGACGGTACTAAGGAGGAGGACCATGAAGAATTTGGTAGCATGGACGATGACGGCACTAAGGAGGAGAACCATGAAGATGGTGGTAGCATGATAGATGATGATAATGCAGATGACACTTCAGTCAACAAGGAAGAGGCCAATGAAAATGGTGGCAGGGATGCGAAGGAGCACACTGATATGAAGAGAAATCCAAACAAAATCAACTCATACCCTGGAACTCCACTAGCAACAGTTGAGAAACATCTGAAGGTTCGTGAAAAGGCAAATGACGCATACTTAGCAACGGCAAAACGAATGACTAAGAAATATTCAAAGCAGCATAAAGTTAAAGAGTTTCTTGTTGGAGAAAATGCGAGTCTGCGCATTCCTCGCATAGACAGAATATGTTCTGACATGTTGCGCTTACCCTGTGTCATCGTTCAGATAAGTGGTGAACACCACTCTCTTTATCGCCTTAGATGCAGTTCAGGTGTACTTCAGAGGTGCTATCGTGCAGATGATTTAGAGCCTTTTAAAGGTGACTACTCAATCCCTGTAGATGGATGGGAGGTCCAACCCATAGTAACACTCAAAGAAGCTGCAAGCAAGCAGTCACCTTGGAACTCATTCACTGCCAATAAATGTAATTGCAAACCTGGTACCTGTGAGAGTCGCAGATGCAGATGCCAAAAAAATGAAATTGAGTGTAGCAGCCATTGCCACAAGGGGGACCACTGCAAGAACAAGCAGCAGGATAGCAAGATCCCTAACCAAAGTTAGTGCAGATTCTTTGTTTTTTTTTTTTAATTGTACGGATTTGATCACATAGGTGCATGCAATTAGATTAAATGTGCAGTGGCAGATCCAAGGGAGGGGGGAGGAGTTGCAACCCCCCTCCCTTTTTTGGACCCACTCTTTGTATTATAAATCCTCTTTATGTGATGTATAGATACTTTTACTTTAACCTACATGACTTTAACTATGCATATTCCAGTAAATTGCATTCTTTTTATCACCTCTTCAGATTGTAAATGCAGAAATAGATGTCATAGCAAGAGAACATGCAAATGCAAAACTGCTGGCCTCTCTTGCACATCACTTTGCCATCCTGGGCATATCTGCACTAACAACGAGAAAGCAACAACACATGAGGTTGACATAGATTGTGACGAAATTGATGCTGGTTCTACATCCTCTTCACAGAGCAATGTTTGGCTTAACTGCTGTGGGATTGTACTCACAAAATGGCATAAAGACATCTTGCTGTCTTGTAATAGCTGGATAGATGATGACATTATTAATGCATCACAGTATTTGATAAAGAAGGAGAACCCAACTTGTAGAGGTCTTCAATCTACTCAACTTGCAGTTAGATTTCAGATGGAAATACAAAAAGGAGGTTTTGTTCAAGTACTGAACATTAATAAGTCGCATTGGATAGCTGTTATCTTCTATGAACTGCCAACAATCTACCATAAAGGTTTATGATAGCTGTCATGGGTACCTACCTGAAGACACAAAGAAACTAATTGCTGATATCATGCAATCTCCATGCCCCAAAATTGAAGTACAGTACATTGATGTGCAAAAGCAGAAAGGACAAAGTGATTGTGGGTTGTTTGCTATTGCATTTGGCACCTCGCTTGCCCATCTTCAAGACCCTGCAAGCATAACCTATGATCAGGCTAAAATGAGAACACATCTCATTCACTGCTTTGAAACACAGAGTATGACACCTTTTCCTTCACATGGGTCTCGTAGACCCAGTGATTCAAATATCGAAGCCTACTCAATCTATTGTGTCTGCCGAATGATGAATGATGGCACTCCCATGATCCAGTGTTCCTCATGCACAGAGTGGTATCATATATGGCTTGTTGTGCTGTGCCTTCACG
>JABACO010000017.1:7587199-7637922 GCA_013339895.1 Ephydatia muelleri
TAGACGGGGGCAGATTAAACAGAATACAGCTCGTTTTTAACACATTGTCCTTTTCTTCGCACTTCTATACCATGCATGCATGTGAATAAATAATGCAAAAAAGCTATCTATTGTACTAATTGAAGGCTGCATAATTATATAAACCATATTTGGACCGGGGGGGGGGGGGGGGGGGGGGGGGGGGGGGGAATACCCCCGCCGCCGCCTCCCCCCCCCCCTGGATCTGCCAACAGCGCCGGAAGCGAAAGGCAAAGGCGACTGACGGATGCAGGAGGTGGGGGGGGCACCATATCATAATCTGCCCCCCCGGGTGCCAGAGACCCTCGCGCCGCCACTGGCTGGACCTGTTGGAGGAAATGGAGCAAATGGTACACCTGTAAGTCACCTAGTGTCTTTACCTCATCATGGACCATCACATTGTCACTCACACATACCATGGTCACCTCATGGGTGATATTGGTCCATCAGGAGTGCATGGTGCCAGCGGCAAACAGGTAAGTTATTTGTATGGCGAGAGTGTTAACCTGAAGGTGCAGTAGAGTTATGGGCATGAGAGTTATAGAATGTGAATTCAATTGGTCTGTTATCCTCACAGGGAGCACCTGGTACCACTGGAGTGTTGATAGTGGTGTCGAGAGAGCAAAGCCTCACATGGAGCACCTGGTACCACTGTAGTGTTGATAGTGGTGTCAAGAGGGCAAAGCCTCACAGGGAGCACCTGGTACCACTGGAGTGTTGATAGTGGTGTCGAGAGGGCAAAGCCTCACAGCTAGGAAGCACCTGGTACCACTGGAGTAGAGTGGTGATAGTGGTGTCGAGAGAGGGCAAAGCCTCACAGGGAGCACCTGGGACCACTGGAGTGGCGATGGTGGTGTCAAGAAGGCAAAGCAAGTACCAAGAGGGAGAAATGTAGGGGAGGGGTCAAGACATAAATGTGCAGTAACATGTGTTATTAATGTTCAGTTACACATACATGCACAAATGTACATGAGTTCGCAATCTCCCTCCTCTTCCTGTGCCCCTCCTACGCATGTGTACTTGTCTCTTAAGAAAAATGAAAATGGTCAAGACTTATATGTGCAGTAACATGTGGTATTGATAGTGTTACATGCATGAGGGTCAATCCAGTAGGAGCTTGAAAATTGAGAATGGACAAAGGGTAGCATACTTACATTGTGGAGCAGGTGAGGGAGGTATGGTCCACACCTACCGTCAGACGTCTTTGGAGGATTGCTGGCTTGATGGTTAGGTCCCATCATACATGTGTGCTGTGATGGAACTCATGTTGCAGTAAACAGTGTGACTGCTAAAGGTGCTCTTTCAATTCCAATCAATCTTTTAACCTCGGAAAAGTAGTGGCAAAAAAAATCAGCCATCACACAAACGAGTCAGGCATTCAGAGGTCGAGAGGAAACGTCACTTGAGACTTCTCATTGTTGTTGCTCGAGCTTAGTTACTAAGGTCAGGACGTACCGTTTCTACTGTCGAAGATGCACGGATCGAGAGGAGAGAAAGCTGAGTGTAGCTCGCCCGTATAAATAACATCTACATGTAGATCAAAACCGTGGCCTGGCACGGAACGGTGACAAACTACACACAGTATGAAAATCATCGGGTCTGTAACACCATATGTTCTTACGATACGTACTGTTACGGAGCTGTAACGAAATGACGCGACCCGAATTCGAAAAAACGCGCGCGTGTCAATTATGGCAGTGTTCATCCCCGCTACGCGAGCGGTGATGTAATCCATCCTGCGATGTGGGTCTGGGTACGAGACTAGAACCAAGCTTACCAAGTATGAAGCCACTGTCCTCCGGCCAGGGGCGGATCCAGGAATTTAGGAAGGGGGGGGGGGGCACAGGAAGGGGGTGGGTGCGGGAGGGGGATGTGCCCCCTCCCGCGCGAAGCGCGGAAGCTTTGAGCAATATAGCAATACTGACACACATTCATAATGAAAAATTAGCACTTATCACTTAATACAAAAGCATGAAAGTACATGTACTACTAATACTAGTATGTAGCTAGTTTATGCATTTTTGTCATACAGTGAGGCGAAGAGCCTTCGTGGTCGGCTTTGAATGGTCGCGAAGCGTTAATACTTCTTTCATACGCTACATCAGCAGTTACACGGTACGATTACGTAACATGAATATATAATTAGATGAACGGAAGGGGGGGCACGTGCCCCCCGGTGCCCCCCCTAGATCCGCCCCTGAGACTCCCAGCCTGTGTATATGGTGCTGAAACATGGACTGCAAAGGCTCGCGACCTACACCGCCTTGACTCTTTTCATATGGCTTGCCTCCGTCAGGCACTGAGGATAAGCCCCCTACGGCACATCCCTGATACTACCATACGTGCAATGTCTAGGTCTCAGCGTGCTTCATCGCTGGTTAGGCTGGCAAGGTTCGTTGGTTAGGTCATGTTTGGAGAATGGAAGGTTCCAGGATCCCCAAGATGATTTTGTTCAGTGCATTAACTAGAGGCAAACGTCCTCAACATCGGCCTTTTCTACGTTGGAGGGACTGTGTGGCCATGACCTTCAACACTTTGGACTGCCACCTATGTGGCATATCCTAGCTTTCTCAACGGCACTTGTGGCGTATGAATATCTTACAAGGGTGTTCAGACTATGACAGAGCCCTTGACAACAGAGCTCATTTACTCCGTCAAAAGGGCGAAGGGTCATCTAGCTACTGCCCTGTATGCAATCAATACTCAGATATCGTCTGACATGTCCGCTATTTATAGCTCTGTTATTACTGAGCTTCATTTTACACCATTTTTGTTTTCTAATCCTATATAGTCACAACAACCTTCTCTTAGATAATGTTTTCTCATAGATTTGTGATGGCACCCCACAGCACACTACTAGTGACATCACCAGCTTACTGTCAGAGAACATTAGCAATTAAGCAGATCTAAAGAGATTTTATCCTACACAGTGCAAACAAATGAAGTGCACCATGAGAGCATCGTAGTCTTCAACCATCCACAGTCGGGGTACAAGGCAGCTGTGGCAATACCACACTGGTTGCTCTTGTTTCGGCTCATCCAGATGTATCCTTCCTGACCCCAGTCTGTTCCCCAACTGTGTCCAGTTAATGTGTGTACACATGTGAGCAAAATGGAATATATATCAACAAAAAAAGAAACATTAACTTTTCACCTCTATAAATAACAAAAGTATGGTCATGTGACATTAAATCAACAGAATTTTAGAACATACATGTACTGCAGTAGATCAATTGTAATGATTTTCACTGCAAAGGAATATATAAGGCGTAGTACAGTGTGAACTAATGCTGTTTTGTCCTTTGCCGTGGAAGGCGAAATTTTCATTCAAGTTTCTTGCCCCAAATAAAGCTTTTTACAATGGGGGGTAACGGCTCACTGGTTATGTCAAACACCACTGCTGAGTATATCAGTACTGAGTCCACCATTTAAGTAACAAAGAAATGCTCTAGTTACCTGTAAATCCAATCACATGTCATAATGCACTTAACTACTACATGAAACGTGAATGGTGTGTACACATGCAGTGTTTGTGCATGCAGTACTAACAAAAGTTTGACAAATGTGGTAAGGGCAGTTCATAAATAGAGAGCACATGTACAGCAATTGGGGAGTTACCTTTTGCCAGGCATGGACTCACCTGTTTTTAACAATCCAGTAGTCCTGTGTGTCTGTAGAACCATAGCCTACAGCCAGCACACAGTGGTCCAGGGCTGTCTGTGAACACTTAGGCTCATCATACACCCCTCCACTGTACGACTGCAGAGAGGGGGAGGGAGAAGTTGAGAGAGGGCGGGAGGTAGAAGGTAGGATAGGTGAAGGGATTGTGGCAAGAGATGGGAGTGAAGAGGTTGAGTTGTGAGGGAGGGGGTGAATGGAGAGGTGAGGAGTGGGTGTGAGATGGAACAGACGATCGTCTCGTTACTGCACTGTGGTATGTACATTACATGAATTGTCCCCAGCACCTAACTGTTAAGCATGCAAATCTTAACTCTTGTCATCTGAACCAATTCTAGAGAATTGCCTCAATATTGGACATTGCATGTGTTTATCAAAACACCACTGTTTTCTCGACTGCAGACAACTTATATTCACTGCTATGGACGTCTTTTATGGTAATGCAATTTACAGATTGTTGTAAGCATGTGTACATGTTTAGAAGAAGAAATAATGTTTTTTAATTGAACTTTTTTTAAAAGTGATACTGTAATGTTGCCTGCACTTATGCATGTATAATCCATAAATGACTTAGTCATAGTACATATGCAAGCTCATTTTAACTTGTGGAGTGTCTGGTTCGACACGTGAATATTTTGTCATCATATATATCACATGCAACTCCAGTTAAGATTATCAAGAATGCAGCACTTAAAACATCTAAATGTGCCTTTTAGTCAAAATGAGATGTGAAGACATTGAGATTTGTTGGCAGATATGCAGTGATATGACCCATACAGTAGGTCCAGTACATCTTCTGATATAGGGACCAAGGTTTGATACATCATCTGATATCAGATATAGGGACCAAACATGTTGCTACAAACATGTCTCATTTGAGAAGTGTATTATTGTAGAATTGGTGGTGTGCAAGGAAAAAAACCAAGTCCTGATTCAGTCCTGGTACAGCCATGGTTTAATAGGATGGCTTAATTCTATTCGCATAAATAGTCATTCATCGATTGTACATTGTGTTGCATCGGAACTGCAACTTGTTTCCTTGTTTTGACTGCACCCAGTCCTACATCTTTACTCAGTACAGATATGTTTTTGACATGGTTCTACTCGTTTCGCTTGTTGCTTTTACCAGCCATGGTGTCTTACCAGTTATTCTAACAACATATAGTACTCATTTTAATAAAAATTTTACTTCCTCTTCCTCTACCCCACAGCTCACATTTCAAATTTCAAATTGGATTCTGGGGAGAGAGTACTGCATATGAAATAGCAGGTGGCTACGCTTGATTAATGAACCTTTAACTATAATCTCTAACAAGGTTTGATTTTCCAAGTGGCAAATGCATATTGTTTTTTTTTTCAATTTACCTAAAAGATAATCCTTCGCTTGTACCAACTAAGAATTGGTGTCAAGCTATTTAAAGATGTAAAAGTGAAGATGATCGTAAGTTCTCTCAGCACAACATACCTGAAAACTGTCCTGAGCTGCATCAATGCAGACCGAGATGGGGCCAACAGTTGCCACAGCGTCCTGCAGTGAAGCCTCACTCTTGGCAGGAATGATCTTGTTGTATGAGGAGCAGTTCGCACCAATGTTGGATGCATTGAAATTACACTTTTCATTCTGAAAGTGAATGTGGAAGGGAAGCAGTCACTATACATGTCAGCGTAGTACATGAATGGCTTTCATAAAAACTGCTGTGAAATTAGCGCTCGTTTATATTTTTATTTTGCTGCGTAACATTTGAAGTATACAAATGGAAAAATGATTATTTGGTGGAATTATGCATGGTGTCAATATATATGTATCGGATCATCAGATCATCGGTTATCTTATACCACAGAGTAATTTATTCCTTATGTGTACATCTTGTATGTTTGATAGGTAATGCATGATGGGTCAAATGCATACAAAATCTGTACATGCCTAACTGGTTTGACCGGTTTGAGTGTCCAACCCTATCGTATTGTATGACTACACATTGTGCACTGTGTCTCTGTGTGGGAGTGTACGCTCGCAACCATAGGATCTTGTTTGTACTTATCATACTACCGTAAATTTATCAATTGGGCAATTAAGGTTTGTTTTTTTTCTCAATCTATATAATTGTGCAGGCAATGTGGAGGGTGTGGAGATGTGGAGGGTGTGGAGGATGTGGAGGATGTAGGTGAACGAGGTCTCATGCCCCTCTTTTGACCACACCTTCTTTGCGGTGTGAGAATGGAAACTGGATATGCGTAAGGAACCCTACAGAGTCACATAATCCTAGTAGATGAGATGATGGAGATACAAAAGGTGCACGGAGCATCAGGGTGTAGGGGGCGGAGCATCAGGGGTGGGGTTGGGTGGTGGGGAGCATCAGGGGTAGGGGCGGGTGGTGGGGAGCATCAGGGGTAGGGGCAGAGCATCAGGGGTATTGGGCAGAGCATCAGGGGTATGGGGCAGAGCATCAGGGGTATGGGGCAGAGCATCAGGGGTAGGGCAGAGCATTCAGGGGTATGGGGCAGAGCATCAGGGGTATGGGGCAGGTGGTGGGGGCGGAGTCATCATGCAGAGGGAAAATAGGAATACAGTTGCAACTAGCGTCTGTTGTAATACAGTGCAAGGGATTCCCCCTCTAATGCAGCACACATCCAGCTGCTAGTTGTAATACAGTGCAAGGGATCCCCCCTCTAATGCAGCACACATCCAGCTGCTAGTTGTAATACAGTGCAAGGGATTCCCCCTCTAATGCAGCACACATCCAGCTGGCTAGTTGTAATACAGTGCAAGGGATTCCCCCTCTAATGCAGCACACATCCAGCTGCTAGTTGTAATACAGTGCAAGGGATTCCCCCTCTAATGCAGCACACATCCAGCTGCTAGTTGTAATACAGTGCAAGGGATCCCCCCTCTAATGCAGCACCACTCCAGCTGCTAGTTGTATACAGTGCAAGGGATTCCCCCTCTAATGCAGCACACATCCAGCTGCTAGTTGTAATACAGTGCAAGGGATCCCCCCTCTAATGCAGCACACATCCAGCTGCTAGTTGTATACAGTGGCAAGGGATTCCCCCTCTAATGCAGCACACATCCAGCTGCTAGTTGTAATACAGTGCAAGGGATTCCCCCTCTAATGCAGCACACATCCAGCTGCTAGTTGTTAATACAGTGCAAGGGATTCCCCCTCTAATGCAGCACACATCCAGCTGCTAGTTGTACTACAGTGCAAGGGATTCCCCCTCTAATGCAGCACACATCCAGCTGCTAGTTGTAATACAGTGCAAGGGATTCCCCCTCTAATGCAGCACACATCCAGCTGCTATGAGAGGACTGATGTCCAGCCAAAATGCAGCGCAATGCACTCTTAATAAAACTTTACTTAACGTTGTATCACAGTTGCAATAAACAGTAGATGTGTAACTGGTAACCTGTTTCAAGACACATGGACCAACAGAGCTGTGTCGAGACACATGGCAAACAGAGCTGTTTCGCAAATAGAGCTGTTTTGTCATACATGGAGGCTATGCAAACAGAGCTGTTTCAAGGCACATGGGGACTATAAAAACAGAACTAATTGTATGAAATAACTACTCATAGGCCACACAGAGTTCTACAATAATTGTGCAGACTCTACAGGGTTAATAATGGATCACAGGGTTAGGCAGGGTTAATAATGGATCACATGGTTATGCAGGATTAAAATGGATCACATGGGTTATGCAGGGTTAATATGGATCACATGGTTATGCAGGGTTAATAATGGATCACATGGTTATGCAGGGTTAACAATGGATCACATGATTAGGCAGGGTTAATAATGGATCACATGGGTTAGGCAGGGTTAGATGGGACACACAAGGCTTACTACGTCACTCACATGGGCCTTATAGGGGTAACTCTCCTCAGTATCAATGCCTCCATTTTGATGACGTACTCCATGGCTACATCAGTCCTCCACCATTGCATCCATCATTAGCCTCTGTACAATAGAGCAGCCTATAGTCATGGAAATACACTTAACAGAGGCCACTGCAGATGGCCATGTATTGAAAACCATGCACATACAAGTATGAACCATGAGCAAATCACAAGCACATTATGTGCACCCACCCCCCACCCCACCACCCCATCCCACTCCACCCCCCCACCCCACCCCATCCCACTCCATCCCACTCCACCCCACCCCACCCCACCCCACTCCACCCCCCCACTCCACCCACCCCACTCCACCACCCCACCCACTCCACCCCCATCCCATCCCACCCCACCCCACTCCCACCCACCCCACCCCACTCCACCCCACCCCACCCCACTCCAACCCACTCCACCCCACCCACCCCACCCCACCCCACCCACAAGTATGATTAACTGGGTGCATTTTGGGTGTATAGGATATAGAAAGCCATAGTGATCAAGCAAACTGAAGATAAAATATCAAGTAGTCATGTGACCTCATGCAACCTACTCATCAAAAAAAGCATATAACTCACTTGAGCAGTCCACAAGGTTCTGTTCACTGAGGGAGACCAGTGTACCGGTGGCATTGAAGTGCTGTCCCTCCAGTGATTCCAACAGTGCTGAAGGCCCAGCAGGGAACCACATTGACCCTGTGTGTGTGTGTGTGTGTGTGCGTGTGTGTGTGTGTGTGTGTGTGTGTGTGTAAGAGTGTGTAAGTGAAAGAATACATGTTTGATTCATACAACTACAATGTAGGAGTGTGTGTGCTTCTGTGTTTGTGTGTACGTAAGTTAAGTGTTTGTGCATGTGCATTTGTGAGTATGAGTGCATGTGCATTGTGTATATCAAATGCTCACCCATCTGCACTCACATATGCACTCACATCCACACTTCCCACTTTACCATACTCTCTACATAGGTAGAGTCCTGCATCACCATAACCTGGGCTCCCCCCCCCCCCCCCATGTCCACCATTTTTCACAGTAGTGGTGATTGCCGTAAGAATTAATACAAAATTTATTAATCACCACTACCATGGAAAATCGTGATTTTATATTATTCCATGTGGGTACCCAATGAATCACGGGGTTAGGCAGATTGTCTGCAGTGTGTTCAGGGTTCAAGCAGGTTGTAAATAAAAATGTCCCGGACTTTCCGGATTTCTCTGACTTTCCCCTGACCTGTACCCATCCAGCAGTGGTATTACTTATGAATTGACGTCCATACAGATTGCTTCCTCCATGAATCATGTGACAGGCCACAAAAAATCACGCACCAAACTCTTCAGCTACTGTACATGTCACCTAGAACTACAGTTACAAACAGATGCCCAGTAACAAAGCCAGATATAATAACGATGGAAAAGCAGTTGTGCAACATAGATCATGTATTCCCAATCTCAGCTAGTTGCCACAAAACAAGATTCATTCATCGCTTTCCAGCAGACATCCTTGCAGTCATAATCACATGCCAAGTTATCGCAAACAAATTGGTGTTGGGAATGGTAGCATTCTGTTACGCGAAATAAGTACAGAGATCTCAATTAACTGACAACTTCCCTTTCTACAGAGCATCCAGCCAATGAGGAGTGCAGCTCACCTGATCTTTAACAGGTGTGACATAGCCTTTGTCCCTCCAGTCTATGGAGGGAGGTAGATCCCTACCACCAACGTGGGACTGGTTTGGCATTTACAGACAGGATGTCGCCCTGCAGGCCCGTGTAGAGCTTTTTGAACTCTTGAGAGCTCTGTGGAGGAAGAAGAGATGGCAGAAGGGGTAAGATAAGGTCAGAATGGGAGGAGCAGAAGTGGGCAGGAAGAAGAGGGTAAGGAGGGGAGGGTAAGGAGGTAAAAGGAGGGAGGAGGAGGAAGAGGTGAGAGGAGGGAGGAGGAGGAGGAGGAAGGAGGGAGGGAGGAGGGGAAGGATGAGGAGGGAGGAGGGAGGATGAGGGAGGGGAGGAGGAGGAGGAGGAGGAGGGAGGAGGGAGGAGGAGGAGGGAGGAGGAGGAGGGAGGAAGTAGGGAGGAGGGGAAGGAGGAGGAGGAGGGAGGAGGAGGAGGAGGAGGAGGAGGGAGGAGGAGGAGGGGGGAGGAGGAGGAGGAGGGGAGGGAGGAGGAGGAGGGAGGAGGAGGAGGGAGGCGGAGGGAGGAGGAGGAGGAGGGAGGAGGAGTGAGGAGGCAGAAACAAAAAGTACACTAGTAGGAGTACGACGAAAGAAACAAAATGATGTAAATTAATGAAGGATACATTAGATATCCATTCAGTGGACTAGCCATCCCTGAGCTGAATTTATGTTGAAGCATTTAATAACTTCCCTTCAAAGTTATACAATCAGTTTTATAATAGCCTTTCTCTTCATAGAGCTGCATAGCTATATGTTTCTTACTAATCGTATTGAGAAAAGCATCGTCACAACAAATTACAACAGTAAATGGAGTGAGTGACCTTGCAGAACATCACACTCAACAGCCAACAACTGGTCAGGCATCTACCCTGTTCATATCAATGTTCAATTGCGCTATCAAAAGCTGGTTCTAGTCAGATTGTTTGCAATCAGAGGTACAGTGTATGTGCTTTTTATATGGTATTTCAGTTCAGTCATTAAAGGAACCGTTAAGCGGCTCATTGTGAGCAAGCTAATGTGATACGATTTGTATCTCATCAGGATCAGGAGGAAGACTAATGGTGCAGAGATAAACTGAATGATGATGGTAGGATAGGGTTCATGCTACAGCAGCTAGGCACACACAGAATTTCCCCCATAGTCCCAAGTAGTAGTTCAATGGCTGAACAATCGGATGCGTTTAAGCAGCTTGATGCAGTCGGGAAGTCCGCTATAATGAGAAACTTGGTTATGCTAGGCATAACAACAGATCGTACATGACTCCAAAAGATGCTTGGGACTACAACCCCTCTAGTTGGCCTGACGACACATTAATAAATGCAACGCTTTGCGAGTTCATGACATACGAAGACGGGTATACGAAGGGTTCAAAAACATAATCTCCCAGTGCAGGAAACCGTAGTAGAATAACCGAGCGAATTTAAAGAACATACATGTCTAAAGGAATGAAGCTAGCCTACACCAAACATACTATATTAAATGAAGTGTTTGAACGATAAGTCACTAAGTTCTTTACAGGCCATTCAGAAAAAAAAACATATCCCATGCTCTAATGGTGCGCTACGTACAATTCAGTAACACAGTACCTCTAATGTGTACACGAAGCAACGTAGCCTTACACAAAGCCTTGTGCGCCATTATAATAATTTTTCCGCGTCCAGAGGTCAAAAGTCAAACAACATCGACTACTGGGAATGTTGTAATGGTTACAACCTTTTTATGACATAAAGGCATAGCAAGATATACAAGGCAGCCAAGCATACGTATGTATCAGGGAGTTTATGTATGTAAAATCTAAATCGTGAATGAAATGTGTGTGCAAGCATGCATATAAGCACTTGGCATTCAAAGAGGTAACGTGCAAACAAATACAGTACAGGACCTGTAATATCATTTTAGAGAGCAGAGACAAGCAGTTGTTTCTTCACAACGTCTGTTCCCAACAATGGGATGCCGTATCCCACAATTTCAATCTTCAATTGCAAAAACCAGGGAAGTAACTTTAGGTTTCATAGCATGTGTGCTACTCCACCATCTTGTGGCAAAAAGAAACGTATCACTCACTAGCTATTTGAACAAAAATATCAAAACACGATACAACGATATAACCTACCATATATAGTACAGTAATATGCCAAGTATTTCACACCCATTATTCAGCCAGCTTCACTAATGCACCAATAAACACTCCCACGACAAGAGTGTTTTAAACTCACATCAGTGTAGTAAATATGTTAAATGCCGTTTAACTCCCTCTCCCCTTTGTCAGTTCATAAAAGTTTCAGGCTGTTGCTAGCTATATGTGCCTGGTTACAATGGACACACTAAATCGCTTACACCTCACATGTGTTCAACATTTCTATGACTAATATTGCACTTGCATGCAAGTATAATTTATACGCAAACAACACACAGCACTGCATGAACGTTGATACAGTGTATGTATAATGATACAAGCATGCACTTGGCGTTCAAAGAGTTAATGAAACAATTACAATGGCCAGCTTATAAAGTGCACAACGGCTGTGAACAAGGTTAGTGGCCTGAATAGGTGAGGCACGAGGTATGAGGCATAGTAAAATGCACATGCAATGATGCAATTTATAGTTATTTATAGACTGCCTATTTGGTGTATCTTTACTTTGCATGTGTTGCATTTCAATGTAACTTTACACCCATTGTCAGCCATAGTAAAAGCACAATTTTGTTGCATTAAAAAAAAAACAATGTTTTACGATACTATTTGCCCTGCATTCAAATACATTACTTTTCAGCATTGTAAAGTAACTTTTCCCCCAGTGATATGATACTGAATCAATCTTATGTCTCTATGCATAAGTGTACGCGTTTAAAAACGTAATTATAGGTACCCAAAGAACAAAATGCAAACCCTACTATCTTATCTGTTGACAAGACATGTACAGCTACAGTAGTGCGGCTTAATTGTTGCTTTTGCTTACCCTACGGGCGGGATGACACATGCACTTATAACTTCTATGCATAGGAGAGTGATCATGTACAGTACTTTCAATATCACTCGTATTAAATACACTGAAATCATGGTGCAATGGAAGGCCTCACCAGATCGGAGAATTTGTTGATTGCGAGTGTGAAGCCGAACCCTTTCTGGTGTGCGTTATGTTCGTCAATGTACTTCTTCTTCGCTTCCCAGATGATGTGACGGCTCAGTTCCTCGCCTTCAGAGCCGTAGACCTTGTTGTGCGTCTGGAACAGAAGAGATGCGGTGGAGCGCATGCGCGAAGTCATTTACATGCACAATCACCTTCTTCCATTCCTCCCATTCATCGGTGAAATCAAAAGCAGCTGCCACTGCAAGCATCGCGACAAGGATGAACCCTTTCATTTGCATGGCGCAGTATTTAGTAGCTGTACGAAACAAGTGTAAAAGCAAACGAGCTTTTACTTTTAAGCAAGGGCGTATTCGGGCAGAGCACGTGCGTAAATAGTGGGCGTGGTATCACCTCACTATCTTCACGACAGAACAAGTTTTAGCTTTTTAAAAAAAAGCTTGCAAAGAAGCAAAATATCTGTGGGCATAATTTATTTCCAGCTATGGAATGGAAGCCTACCGTACTATCTTGTTACTGTGCTAGCTAGGCATGCGGAAGTGACATTCATACAGTGCACACGCACGTTGCTTGCACTCTGTAACTCCTGTTCCATCTTAAAGTCTATTTCACAATATAAGAATCACAAGAGACCATCAACAATACTATAAAAGGACGACCAAAATTAAGGGTTGCGGGAGTCACTTGGTCACACTCAAGAGCTCTCAACTGTCGGGTAGCAAGGTCTGGTGGCAATACCACACTTGTTGTTCTTGTTTCGGGCCATCCATATGTATCCATCCTGACCCCAGGTAGTTCCCCAGCTGAAATGAAGAATAAGTTTATACAGAGCCCTCTGCACCATGGTTATGTGGATGCAAAGTGGAGTATTGTATTTGTAGCTAGAAAACAAACTAAATCATCATATCATCTGGCTTTGACTAGATCAGGCAGTCACTCATGATAGCCTACAAAACCTGTCAGGGGTGTAACTAGGAGAAATACCTGTTCTTCACAATCCAGTAATCGGATGATCCTGAGGAGCCATAACCAACAGCTAGCACAGCGTGGTCCAGAGAAGAGGAGGAGCAGATCAGGGGATCGTACACACCACTCTTGTAGGTCTGAAATGTGTTAAGCAATGGAAGGGGGCAGCAATTATAACACAGAAGTCCACCAAAAAGAGAAAGACAAATCAGTCCTACACTACATAGCCAGTTTGTCACTTCTGTAATAAAACTTGCACATCCTTAAGGGATGTAGTAATAATACAATCTTATTACAAGAGCTGCTTGAATTTACATGGGTTGCGAATACCAAGCTTGTATAATATTTGACACTTGAACTGCCTATAGTAATGCAATGCAAATGTGATGATTGAATAAACTGCAAAGAGGCAAACTCAAGAGATTAATTTTTTACCTTGATTCCTTCCATGCATTAATCTGCCGATGTCTAGATCCCCATATTATTCCACACCCTTATCTGTGCTATATGGTATTTCAACACGTGCAACCTCCAATGCGGTGTGCTGCACACACCTGGAAGCTAGTGTGGGAGGCATCAATGCAGACAGAGACGGGACCAACGGTTGCCACTGCGTCCTGAAGAGCAGCCCTCGTTCCCCGTTGGCGCAACCTCATTGACTGCGTAACATGTGGATCCAATGCTGCTGGTGCTGTACTGGCAAGTTTCATCCTGGGTTAGTGTGTGAAGAGTGAGACGCAAGGGACAAATAGGAGGGGTGAGAGGGGGAAGAGAGGGGGAGGAGATGGAGAGGAGTGGGAAAGGAGAGGGAGGGAAGGAGGAAGCCGAGGAGGAGGGGGAGAGAGAGGGAGTGAGTGAAAGAGACAAGTAAACAATATGTTCTGTGTTTCAGCTGTGATAACAGCTGTCTGAACCATTATTCATTTGATGCCCAAGATAATATTGTAGTATTGACACAGTTGCTGTTGCAGGCCACCATTCAGAAATACAGGTTTCCCATTCTCTATGGACACTCACCTGAGCAGCGTAGGGGTAGCTGCTTTCAGTATCAATGCCACCATTAGAAATGACATAATTCAGTGCCCAGTCTGGCCATCCTCCATTGCAGCCCTCGTTGCCCTGGGCAGCTGGAGAAAAAATGGTGTGTGTGCCTTCAGATAAGGGGACCAGTCTCAGTGTTAGGGGTGTGTACTCACTTGAGCAGTCCACGAGGTTCTGTTCACTGAGGGAGACCAGTTTACCGGTGGCATTGAAGTGTTGTCCCTCCAGAGTCGCGACAGCACTGAAGGCCCAGCAGGAACCACACTGACCCTGTGCGATGTGTGTGTGTGTTTGTGTTTGGTATGAATACATGTATGTTTGGGTACATGTATATGGAAGTGTTTGTGTGCACACATGCAAGTGTGTTTGTATAGTATTTGTGTGCAAGTTTGGTATATACAAGTGCAGATGAGTATACCATGTGTATTGTACACGTGTTTCTGCAGATTTCTCTTTTAAAACATGTACAAAGCAGCGAAAGTAAGTACATCAGAGCATAAGAGTACCTGATCCTTGATCGGAGTAACGAAACCCTTAGTCCTCCAGTCGACAGAATCTGGGAGGTTCACTCCACTGAAGGTGACTGGCTTGGCCAAGCTCTTGGGAGGAGCGCCTTTCAGACCGTTGTATATTCTCCCAAACTCAGCAGAGCTCTAAAAAGGGTCACACAGCAGGGTGGAGGGAGTGAAATGGGAGGAATGTATATGCATTATGCTGTGTCAACAACCCTGCTTGGGTCAGCGCGCCGCGCGCTCAATGAATGCGCTAAGGCCGCAATGAATATAGAACAGATGGTCATGCGGCAGTAGTCACTACTGTCAACAACGTTTCCTAACTAACTTTGCCAAGATGCAACTACATTTCTTTCAAGGGGTTCCTATGCTAATCGACAACCCAGAGAGGTACTCACCAGGTCACAGAATTTGTTGAGCCCAAGCGTGAAGCCGAAGACTTTCTCGTGTGCGTTGTGTTCGTCAATGTACTTCTTGTTGGATTGCCAAATGATGTGGCGAGTCAGCTCTTCCATTTCAGTTGAGTAGACCTTGTTATGCTCCTGCACAGGGGGGAGAGGAAAGAAACGAACCATCCGTAAACCATACGTGTATTAACAGTATTCTAATACGTTGTACCTTCTTCCATGCCTCCCATTCCTCCGGAAAATCGAATGCAGCTGCGGCCACAATCAGTGCACAGAAAACTATCGTCCTCATAGTGTCCACAGATGCTATGACGTAATAAAAGAATTACACGCGATTTTAAACAATGTCAATTATATATGTGTGCACAACTTGTCACGTGCGACGCCTCATTTTCATATGTGCATCGGCGCATGCGCAGTGTGCGTTCCAATTTCGTTGCTTGAACGCATAGGGCACTTGATCATTAACTCGGTACTTATTTCTTCAGTGAAAACTACAATAGTGCAGTACAAATCATTGTCTTGATAAGACTCTGGACTCTATGTTTCACTGAAGAAATGGCAGCCCCATGAAGCGTGTCATAATCTGCCTCATCTCCTAGTAGCCATGATTTTGTAGATCTAGTTTATTCTAGTTCCAATTTGACATAAAGTATCAAGTGAACAAATAGAAAAGTTATAAAGTTCACTGAGCAAAGTGTTTCATTCCAAACATAATGTTAAGCAGTAACAGTGGGGTAGCTGGCATTGGTGGCAATACCACACTGGTTGTTCTCGTTCCGGCTCATCCAGATGTATCCTTCCTGACCCCAGTCTGTGCCCCAACTGCACAAGGAAATTATGCATACGTGTAATGCATAGAGTTGCCTGCACACCCTTATTCCATTACCACACCTGTTCTTGACAATCCAGTAGTCCTGTCCTCCGCTGGACTTGTCATACCCCCACAGCTAGTACGCAGTGGTCTAAGTCTGTCTGCGAGCACCCTTTTTCACTGTACACACCCTTTTTATAAAGCTGTTGAGCACAAAAATATAAAAGAACACATCATGGCGGCAATTAGGCTTGCCTGGAAGCTAGAGTGAGATGCATCGATGCACACCGAGATAGGACCAACAGTCGCCACGGCACCTTCCAAGGATGCTTCGTCCCCAGCCGGCAAGACGGCATTGTATTCTACGCAGTTTGAGCCAATGCTCGACTCATTATACTTGCACTTTTGATCCTGTTGAGAGGTAGGATAAATATTGACAAAAGGGAATAGGAAAAAGGAAATATCTTTTTCAATAGGCATCTGATGACTGCCACAAACTCAATGACATTTATAGTTTTTCTGTCATAATTCTTCTTCCTAATCAAACTCTGTTAACGATGGAAGGAGTTGAATTATAAGTCCAAGGGCGGGTATAAATTAAAATAAGGAAAGGTACATGCTAATCTTCACTTAATATTGAATTTAAACCCTTTTACAATATCATGGACCGGATGCAGCTTCATCCTCAGCAAGATCACAATTCCTATTCACGGTAAAAAAGTCCCATTACAAAATGATTATTAACAACGCTGAAGCCTAGGTTGACATCAAAATTCTTATACACAGCCACACATTACCCTAGGCAATGCTATTTACACTCATTAGGTGTTCATTATCAGTGCATAGCATTATATTGCTTGTACGACTTAATCAAGCTTCACCCTGCTACCGTGTCACTGACACTGCACCATATCATACCACAAATGACCACATTCGCAGTTCAAGCATCTGTACACTCACACGTGCCACATAGGGATAGCTAGCTTCGGTGTCAATGCCTTTGTTGGCAATGACGTACTCCATGGCCCAGTGGGGCCATCCTCCTCCACATCCCAAGTTGCCTTCCTTGCCTGGTGGGGAGATAAATGGAGTTTATACGCATACTACCTCCAATTTACCCCTGCGGACTAATGCTATATTATGAAGCCCATATGTCAGGTGGCTGAACAGAACATTTCTCCCTGCGCTTTTCTTCTCCTCCCAGCGTATGCCAAAATCACCAGACATAAACATTCCAATCTCATTTCTCAGCCAAACAGTCCGGTTTTAAGTAGCATGAAGTTATGTACAGTGTAGATCTAACATGTTATGTTATGAGTTTCTACGAGCACTGATATAGCTAGGTTGCTTGTACATAACAATCCTGTCATTATTTTAATGTTGAAGTGTACTACAATGACATTGGCATTATTAAGAGTAGTCAATCTTGATACTAACCTGAGCAGTCCACGAGGTTCTGTTCACTGAGGGAGACCAGTGTACCAGTGGCATTGAAGTGCTGTCCCTCCAAAGCCCCTACAGTGCTGAAAGCCCAGCAGGAACCACATTGACCCTGTGTGGTGTGTGTGTGTGTGTGCATTTGTGTGTGTGTGGTTGTGTGTATGTGGTGTGTGTGTGGTGTGTGTGTATGTGGTGTGTGTGTGGTGTGTGTGTGTGTGCACATATGAATACATGTTTATGGGTGTGTGCTGTGTTGGCACATTTGCGCAGTACATGCCTGTGAATAGTTCATTTATTTAAGATGTGGTCCATAATACCAAAAATCAACAAAAAGTGTGAACTGCCCCAAATCAAAACTTGTTGCTAATGGGCCAATATTTGTGTACCATAAAAATGATCAAGATAGTTGTTTCTACATTTGCAGGTCTTAATGGTTGAGACACACTATATCATCAAAGACAGCGGGTAGAACTAGTTGCTTAAAACTGTACACTTCTTTTTTCCGGACATGATTGCTAGTAACTGCTAATCATCAGGTTGCTCATTCCGATGCCCAAAAATCAATATACAACCCTTGACCTCTGAAGATGCCTGTAGCCATCACATATATCCAGTTCCCTGACAATGCAATTGGGTACTGCCAACATATTACCATCTATTTGTACATTAAGTACTATGACCAAATAAGGTTCTTCCTCATCATATGCCCATATTACGGAGTTATAATCCTAGAAAATTAAGACCGTAAAGCAGCCACTACGTGACCCTAAAACTTCCAGACACGATTTTAGTCTCATACCAGACTGTACCTTACATCATAGAGCACTGAGGAGATAGTACTGTTTCCTGGAACAAGCCTTGGTGCATTAGACACACTTGAAATATGCACTGCAGACTCCCTCTTGCTTACATACACGTTTGATTATTTAATTATAGCAACTTTCAGCAAACTGTATTAGCAATCGATTGATACTAAATATAGTAGCAGCCCAACTCACTGAATTGAATGGGTGCATCACTCCAGTTGAGAAGCAACATTTAGTCTCTGCAATGTTTTATCCCTATGAAGACATATAGAAACAGGTGCATTCTAGATGCTAGTTACATCTGGTTGCTAACCACTTGAGGCATGTCGACATTCATTGTTCACATTTTCCAATTGAAGTTGTTTGCTAGCTGTTTGCTAGAAAAGCTAATAAGCTATTTTATGTGCTCCATGGTCCATCAAATATCATATAGTACGACAAAAACTGCTTCTGAGGCAAAATTAAAAGCGTTACAAAAAAGCATCCAGTTAGTTGCAATACTGCTAAAATTCAGAGAGGCGATTAGGTTTGTTAGGGTATGCTTATCTCTTTTAAGGAAAGATTAATACAGATTTAGAACCAGCAATCAATGCGCGTTGAGAATATGTCCACATCCGGCTAAAACAATAGCGTGTGACTACTTTTCTGATAGCATGGTGTGTACTCAAAATGTTATGGACCATGTGTTAATAAAGGGCTCTCCAGTATCACCTGATTTTTCACGGGAGTGACGTATCCCTTGGTCCTCCAGTCCACTGCAGCGGGGAGGTCCGTTGCCGTGAAGTACACTGGCCTAGCTTTGCTCTCCTCAGCCTTTCCAGGCCTATACCCTTTGTACATCATTGAGAACTCCTTGGAATCCTGCAAGGACACAATCAATCAAAAATGCATTTAAAATACATAACTGTAGTATTTCTATTGCACTTCAACAAAATTATTACATTGTAATAGTTTCATGGGATGAAATCAAAGATGTAAACTATCAATTTACTAGAACCAATAATGAATGAACTGAGATAAATTGAATGCTTCATTTATTAAATTAATGTGGGCTTATTTTTATTATTGAACATAAAGTAATTGGTTCATGATTAATTAGGCGATTTGTCATACAACATGTAATGAATGGCTTCACTTAAGACGCATTTCTTACCAAGTCTGCAAATTTATTCATTTCCAGAAAGAATTCAGACTGCTTTGCGTTGTGCTCTTCAACATACTTCTTGTTCGCCTCCCACACTGCAAAGCGATGAAGCTCCTCCTTCTCTGTCACATAGGTCTTGTTGAAATCCTGCATGAAGGCAGGAGGGAAGGGAGGAGCCGTTGTCATCTTCGCATGTGTAACGTTAACAGTACAGAGAATGGAAACCAAACAGCAAATGTGCCATCAAAAGTGCAATTCTGTGTATGTGCATGTGTGTGAATACACTGTATGTGTGTGTACATGTGTGAGTGTGTGCGTGTGTGTGTGAGTATGTGTGTACATGTGTGTGTGCATGTGTGTGTGTGCGTGTGTGTGTGTCTGTGCTCACCTTCTTCCATATTTCCCATTCCTTTGGGAACCCAAATGTAGCTGCTATAGCAACCAGACTGAAGATAATAGCGACTTTCATTCTGTCTGGCTATTCCTGAAATAGAATTGATCGCAAAAATTTAATCAAACGTGCAACCACTACCAGCATATTTAGACCAAGCAGTATTTCACTACTGAAAGTATTTTTTTCATTCTCATTCACTTTAACAATTACTTGAATGGTCCTTGCAAAATTCTGTATATACAACAGAACACCACATACGAACACACACACACACACACACCACACACACACACACACACACACACACACACACACACACACACACACACACACACACACACACACACACACACACACACACACACACACACACACACACACACACACACACACACACACACACACAGAGGCAGCTGCTGCACTGCAGTGTCAGCCATCTTAGCCTCCTTGTAATTCTTTTCTTCTGTTGTGGTAGTTGGTGAAAGTCATAACACTGACCACAAGGTCTAATTGCGGTTTATTGGCCAAATTAAAAACAGATGTGTGGGTTGATGTTTCCTCTGAAGGAAATACTGCATCGCTTGTCAAACTAGTCTCGTACCCAGACCCACCATGACGTAAGTGTTTATCGCTTACAGTATAAACACTACGACAGGTGGGTCTGGGAATATCGTCGAACATTTTTGTTCCAGCGTCCCTGATTTTTGACGACGGAAGTTTACATCTAAATTTAGATTTACGTAATATCCGTGCTCACACAAATTAATTTGCAACCACTCAACTTTTACGATGAACCACTGCAAAGTATGCTCAACCCCTGTTATGCAACGAAAGAACAGAAAGAAGCTTGGAGTGCTGTCGACGAATTGCTGCATCAACAAATTGGTGGATCTAGCTACGCAGTCGGGTTGGGACCATGAAGATGCGCGAAAAAAATTTGCGGTCCAAGGCTATGTGTGTTTGACGTGTTATCGTACTGTTGATAAGTGTTCATCTTTGGAGAGTTTACTTCAAACACAGACACACAGACAACATTGGTCCTTGTACAATCACCATCCTTGGCGCCTAGGCACCTGCTCGCTTTGTCTGATCTAGTTGTGATATCACTCTTATGACAGCTGTCACATTATCAGCAGTGCTAACATGTGGGGTGCTGAATACTTTAGCAGCTGTCCCTACATAATCACTTCTCACACAAAGGGGATGAATGATAGTTGGACAGGAAAGCTTTACATTTACAATCAGTGCACTCACAGTTCTTTCACAACATGCACAACCCATAACTTGTGCTGTTGAACAGACAAAGTAAGAGCATAATAATAGAATGCCTGCACATCTGTTGTTGAACACTACTTCTTCATTTCTTTTGAGGTAGTTCTAATGCTGAGGTCAGATTTGTTTACATAAATTACTGCACTAGATGCCTGACCATTTCACCCAGCTCTACCACATCGGCAGAAGGCCTCCAGTGAATAACCTGGTTGACACCTGCACAATCTATCCCCATACCAAATGCAATAGTGCATACTACTATGCGATAAGAGGCAGTTGCACAGGAGAATGATTTTACAATGCTTTCCTGAATCTCCTTTTGGGTGACACTAGTGTACATGTCCACTAGTCTGAATTTGGACATATTATAGGCCATGCAGATATCGGCTAGTAAATTCATGCATCAGAGTGGAGAGGTAACAGTCATATATTGATGCACAGACTTCACATCGCCGACAGAAGATGATAACTCGGGGCATTTTGGTTCATTACATAACTTAGCAGCAAGTGGGGCAAACGTTTCCTCTACAATTCCTCTTTCTTTCGAATTCACCCAGTAGGACATATTGGCCTTGTCTGGGACATGGCAATGATGACAGGATCTTTCATTCCTAGAATGCAATGTATTTTCTTCCTAGTTGTGACTGTGGCGAGAGTAAAGGTGAAACAACGACAACAATGGTGCCTTCGCTGCCGCGTAAGTGGTCAAATGCAAACGGTAGAACAGCATAAATAAGGGACTTTCCACTTCCAGTAGCCAGACTAACAAAGACGTCATTCCCTTGCAAGAATTTCTTTGCAGCGTGCAATTGTTGCTCTCGAAGATCATGGTATCCTAATCTACGGGCAGCATGCAATATTGACTCCTCTATCGGGCCTTCATCCGACATCGCAAATGCAAATTGCGTTTGAGTATTAGTTTATATCATATACCAAGCACATTACGCACATTACGTAAATCTAAATTTAGACGTAAACTTCCGTCTTCAAAAATCAGGGACGCTGGAACAAAAATGTTCGACGATATTCCCAGACCCACCTGTCGTAGTGTTTATACTGTAAGCGATAAACACTTACGTCATGGTGGGTCTGGGTACGAGACTATTGTCAAACGTGTACTCCATTCCTACAGGTCAATTTCGTAACGCATAAAAAACATTACTTGCTAATAAGAGGGAAAAGGTAGGCACTGAATATCGGTATACTGGTACATTGACCCAACAATGCTGCTTCCGTGTTAGTGACAGTTTTGCGTAGTATATCATAGTATACCAAAGGACGCACAGTCGTGATCAAAGAAAGAAGCTACGGTAGCTGGATAGCGAGGTAACGGGTCTATTCACCACAACGAAATGTTTTCATTCCTCTGTTGTACGCAGCGCGCGCATTTGATTTTCCTTCACACTCCAAAGTTCCTATTGTACAATGTTTAAACAGTTAGCGCGCTTACTTGTGATTGCAGTAAGCGTTCAGTAACTTCTCCTTGTCAGCGGCTGGCGGCTGGAAATGATTCTTGCTATAAATCAGGAACCGTCCGTAAATGAACCGCAGCATGCTCACGTGCGGATATATCTATTTCCTCAGCTGCATTTCCTGCCTGATTTATAGCACACACTATAGTACCGTTGCCATGACCATTTAGCTTCAAAGTATCAAAAGGTCCTCCTGTCGAGTGCTGTATTTTCCTGCCATGCTCGGCTGCCATGAGATGTGTACACTAAAGCTGGTGTTACAAATAATTAACAGTTATCCATACCGACCCAGATGTTTAAGTAGGTATATATATAACCCGGCCCGGCATAGTCTTCATCACGTCGTTCCGCAAACGGCAATTTTTTTTAACCCCGTCCACGAAGTCTCGCACCAAGACCTGCTTTTCACAGCACAGAAATCGATCTGGGTACGAGACTACGATCCAAGATACCGTGAATTCAGCAAAACCAAAGTCGTCGCTCGAGTGCATTGCACGGTCTACAGTTTTCCTTAGACGAGAACGGCTTGCCATAGTCTTGGAGAGGCGCCTCCTTGAATTTTAACAGTATTGACGTTAAGTGTACACATTTTTCAATTGCGCTTTACTTATTTTCGTCTTCAGAAGGTATACATATGCATGGTAGTTTATGGATTGTAAAACGTTTATACCTTTGTCAGACCTCAAGCTTCAACAACCGGATTAACTGGCTTACACTACAAAGAGTATGGAAGGAATGCCTAGAGCACGTGACGGAAAACCAATTTCTGTAATTGGCATTTCGTGCATCACATGATACACATGCAGTGTTATGCATCATGCACTGGTGTGCATTACATCATGCACTGGCAGCCAGGACGTGCATTACATCATGCACTGGCCAGCCAGGACGTGCATTACATCATGCACTGGCCAGCCAGTACGTGCATTACATCTTGATTTTCACTCAACTGCATGCATATACGGCAGAAGTTGGACAGAGGCATCCACTCCGCTATAGGAATATATTTGATATTGCAAACTCTATCCTGTGGCAATAATTAATTAGACAATATACCATATAAGAGCTTGCATGCCTGTACAACGTGCCTTGATTACTGATATCAAATCAAAATCAAATTTGCGGGCACTCACTGACTTTTCAATGCGGCCCATGCAAGCAAATGGTTGGAATATTTATGACTTGGAACATTGTACTCAAACTATTTTACAATAAAAATGCATATAACTATTATTGCACTTGTCTCTGACCCCCCCCCCCCCCCCCCCCCCCCCCCCCCCCCCCCCCCCCAAACTAAATAAATAAAAGAAAAACAAATAAACAAAAAAATAACAAAGAAAAGAACAATCCAATGAATCAGAATGTGGTCTGACTCCAGTAAATTTTTTACTTGGATAGTAAATATTGTACTTTACATCACATGCTGCGCAAATCAAATAATTATCTTTCACGTATGTCCTGTCATTGCACTGCATACATGTCTACATGTTCTCATATTTATTCACGCATTGACACTGGCTGCGTCGAAGAGACTAGTGACATCGCATAAAGTTGATAAACTATTAGGATACCCTCCGCCCCCCCCCCCCCCCCCCCCCCCCCCCCCCCCCTTGCAGCACACACCCCTAACACCACGCAACTTTGCAAAATTAGACCCTTGTATGCAATCTAGAATTATTCAATAGACTAACTAAATGATTACGCCCCACATATCAACGTATAGCGCAGAGAACGAATGCAAAGGCACTGAAGTGTATACGGGGGTTCGCCTCATCCAGTAATACAGCCGCATTCTTCCACTGTCGCAATGGAAACCAGGCTGCCGTCAAGTCCAGTGAAGATGGACGTCGAAGAAGAGACAGGGGCACATGTGGACTTCTGAGGGGCGGTACGCAGCCAGCATAAGTCAGGAGACCTGCGCACGAGATAGAAGCGAGCTCGCGTGCACACGATTGCAACCATATATGTACATGTACAGTGTGTTTCTCAGTTGATACCGGAAACTACTACTTACGGGTAACATATCGATTCAAGCATTATTCCCGCACATGCTCCTACACACCGACCAACGTCGATAAGCTGCAACGTGCAAAGACAATTTGCATCAGTTTGATTTTGAATTTAAAAAAATGAATTCCTAACCTTATGCACAGCTTCAACGCTTCCATTGTTGCCGACCTTCAGCTCAAGATGAGATTCGAAGTAGTTCTGTCTGTAGCACCTATTATCCTGACAGCCGCATTCCTTTATCTGGTCAATCAGAAGAGCGCCTGTATGTGCAGCCATTTAAAGGAAAAACGAACATTAACTTGAGGCGCGCGCAGAGGTACAACTTCTATATAGCGGGAAAAGTAGTCGACCAACAACAAATACTTGATGTCTTCCAGTTCAAATAGGTCAGCTCCAGGTGGTTGCATAGAGATACAAGTTATAAATATAATAATCTTTCACATTGTGTCAGTGAAAAATCTATACTTCTTAGAATGGCAATGAACAATCCCCCCTCAAAAGGAGGTCCTGTGTGCATGCCTTGCTGTTAAGGCGTTTAAAACGTTCGATGCATGCGTGCAGTTGATATTCTTTCCTATCCTATCTTATCTGCTAAGTAAATAAGAAAATTTGAATATCACGCGCGTGCACAAAATGAATACAGATTATTATCTTCGCATGTTTATAGCGGAGCAAGAGTGTAATAAATAAGAGTGTATTCGCAGACTGGTATTCCCATCGGAATTGACTTGTATCTTACCATTAGGGCCGTTAACTGCTACACTGAAATTGACTGTAGGGACGCACTCTTGGTTGGTTCCTAAATGGCAGCGGCAGCAATTTATAATAATGCGGCACCTCGTCACGGCCCGGCTCTCCATTGGTAGTCTCGTACCCAGACCGGTTTACGTAAGCATTATCGCGTAATGTATAATACCACGTAAACTTTACGTAGCATTATACATAATGCTATAATGCTTACGTAAACAGGTCTGGGTACGAAACTACTCCATACCTGAGCATTTTCCCTCGCACCCTCCAACGTCCACGACCCGAGCGTACCCAGACCCGGGTAGAACCGTCATGGGTTTGGGCCACCGACGACAGTCGCCGCACGACGCGTTGCGAAGCATTCGGCAGGAACCAATCGTTGTGACAAGGAACGGGCCCGATCGATTACTGAAACTCTTCCTCTCGAAGGAGTCGGGCGTGCAGCGCGGAGGGAAGCTGCAATCGGCGTAGACGTCACTTGAGTTGTAATTGGTACTGTCGACATCAGACGAGCAGTTCTGAAATATAGAATATTATTATAAACGTCGATATAAGGCACGCATGCAACCAATATTAATAATGAACGTTTTATGTATCCCCTACAGCTAGCTAGATGTACTGAATGATTTAATTAACGCTGCGAAATTAGTTCGTAATTTAATAAATAATCAAGCCGCTAGCCTTAGTGACAGCCAACTGCAGAGCCATCCTGTCTAGGTTAACCTGACTGTAAGGCCTCTTCTGTATGTGCCTCCTATGTTGAATAATGATTAGACATGTAAATAATAATAATAACCCTGTAATGCAATGTGGTTGCCGATCTATGCCGCAGTGCTCATCTTAGTGTACGTGCGGAGGTGGGCCATGATCTTACTTGAGACCATAATCTAGCAGTGGAAACCTTTGGGAACTGGGGTAATGAAGCTCAAGGTGTCACCTTGAGGTGTCACATTTTGGCATCACCCAAGCAGCAGAGAGCAATATCCCAGCAGATAGAAGATCATTAGTCGTAGCAGAGCCAGTGGAACTGCATCCACCAATAGGGACCACACAAAACTCCTTGACCAAGCTGTCTCATTAGGCAGATCTGGCATGACAAGAAAGCATGCCAACATATGCTTTCTAGTGGGGCTGCGAAAATAATGAAACCCTTTGGCAGCTGCTGAAAGCCAAACATCCCAGCTGCCCCCTTTCAGTTGTTCCAGATGTCAAACCTGAGCCTATATCACTAAAGCCTGATTTTAACATTCTTTCCATCCTAAGTCTTTTCCCAAAGGCACAGCAGCCGGCTCTTCAGGTCTGTGAGTACAACACCTACTTGATGTGGCTAGTATCCCCCTTCCCACTTCCATTTGCTCCTCCCTTAGGAACATTGTAAACATTCTGGCAGCAGGCAAAGCTCCCACTTCAGTGTCAAGGTTCTTAGGAGCAAACCTAATTGCACCTAACAAGTTCAAGCAAGGGTGCCCACCCGACATTCAGCCAATCGCAGTGGGAGAAGTCTTAAGGAGGCTGACAGCAAAGTGCAGGTGCGTTCTTTTGCAGGTAAAAGCTGCCGATTTATTCCAACCCTGCAACTATGTGTGGCATGCCAGAAAAGATTATCCATGGATTAAGGAGATGTGTTCAGGAACACTAGGGGGATGAAGACTTTGTTGTTTTCAAGATTGACATGCGGAATGCTTTCAACATCGTTTCTTATAGATGAATGTGCCTCTTTTTTTTTTCGTAAAATGATCCATCTGGCTATAGTCACTCCACCCAGCCTGGCATCAGAGCTTTCGTATCTTTTGATGTTAAAGTGAGACAGTGTTTCACACTTTCTTCAGCCATTGATGTTTCTGATAGTGCCTGAAGTCAAACTCAACTTGGCCTCAAATTGGAGGCATAGGTCTTCACTCTGTCTCATACCATACTGCTGATGCCTTCATTTCATCCCTCAGGTTTTGGCTGTGCAGAAAATTACCAACTCCAACAAGCTGTTGCTACTTACAACTCTCAAGTGTCTGTGTCTGAGGCTGTCACTTTTGAGTCTACCCTTGCCTCTCCTATCACACAGAAGGTCTTGTCTGGGAAGGTTGAAGACCAACTATTTAAATCACTGTTGGAGTCCTCCTCCCCAGCACGTCTTCTGTCAGTGTCTGCTCCTCATGCAGCCTCTTGGCTGTCAGTGATCCCTTCTGTTGGTTTGGGCTTGCACTTGGAGTCCAATGAATATCAGGTTGCATTGAGATGGTGGCTTGCAGTGACCTGCAGACATGGAGGAGATGTGGTCATACGACACAACCTCCTGAGGGACCTGCAGACATGGAGGAGATGTGGTCATACGACACAACCTCCTGAGGGACGCTGTTGCTGACCTCTGCCGTCATGCCCATCTAAACGTGGGGGTGGAGAAGTGGCATGGGCTTTCCCTCATCCCTGCCATCTTGGGAGAATCAAGCCAAATGGCGGGTGCAGCAGCCCTTGCTGCTGAAGTTCGTAAACAACTTTCTAATGGTCCAAAATGCCTAGAGTTGGGGTGGACCTGCATGCCCGTGGCTGTGGAAACCTATGGCATTTGGGGAAAGGAGGCCCAGGAAATGTTTTCAAGGCTGTCATCCCACCTGGCCATCAGCATGTCTTCCCCCAAGCCTACAGTTTTGGCAGACATTTATGGCAGGCCAAACATTTCCTTAGTCAGGTCCATTGCCAGAGCCATTCTGGCAAGGGACTTTTTCCTTCATGACTTTGTGTGTGCATGTGTTGTCATTACCTGTGTCATGTGTAAATAAAGCAATTAGTTTTTGTATTTTTAAATAATGATAATAATAGCAAGCTTATAATAATAATCATAACAACAGTCTTTGCACAATGTGTGGTTTCAGATAAGAGCTTATATGGACACCAAAGTCGCAAATAGAGTTGGCTGACTGTGAAGGTTCATTGAACACAGTAAAGCCAGGAATGTTAGGATTTCCAAATGAAATTGATACACATTTTTGGGACGCTACTGACAATTGCCATCTGTCAGACGATGAGAAAAAGAGAGATAAACACTTAGTGATTGCAGTGATGTCATTATTTGGAGGAGCATAATAAATTTATTGTCATCTGCGAACATCTGGATTTGAACAGACTGAAGAACAGTATCTGGGAGATCGTCAACATATAATAAGAAAAACAATGGGCCGAGAATTGACCTCTGCGGGACTCCAGTAACGACAGTAACGACGGGCAACAGCTTAGACAAACACTCGACAATATATACATACTGTACTGAAACGACCAAACGGAAAAGTCTTATTATTTACTCCATTGGATTTGTTGGTGTTACCGACATGCGAAGAGCATGATATAATGTTCCAATTTTTTTCCTGCATGCTATGTTTGCCAGAGGCTTATACTATCTTGCGCTCTTTACTACTTTAGTGAAGTATTATGGAAAATACGCCAATAATTATACGCTGCATGCGCATGCGAGCATGCGTAACCGATATACATGTACCGTAACGTACCAGAAATACACCCCCCCCCCCCCCCCCCCCCCCCCCCCCCCCCCCCCCAAAAAAAAAAAAAGGTTCGTGTTTAAACTTGCGCATCTCCGTAACCGCGAATGTCATCGGAAACTTATTCAGCATTTCAGGAAAGCAAATGGTACCCCGTACATGATTATAAAAATAATAATAATAAATAAATAAATAATACGGGGAAGCGTTCGCGCGATTACGAAGATACGGACGTTTAACCACGAGCTTATTGTTTGTTGGGGGCGGAGGGTCGGTGGGGGGTGGGGGGGCGTATTTATGGGTGTATACAGCCCTGCATGGGGCGTACAATTTGCATGTATAAAATTGTGAAGGCTATAACTAAAAATTTAACGATGACGCCACGTCCGGGAGTCTTTTCCGAATACATGGCGGGTGGGGGTGGGGGGTTAGACTCTTTTAGCCCACATGAGGTCAACAGTTCACCACTGCTGATGGGCGGCTCGACACGAACGTCGCATAGATACAAGCAACATGCGAACGCGCATGCGCGCAAGTCCAATAACATTGGTGAAATACCTTTACAATGCTGCAGGTCCCGATGTCCACGTAAAGTCTGTGTAGATTCGCCGCTGGAATGGAGGATTTCATTTAGCAGTAAGGGGACACATGTAACTTTGAGTGACGTCTTCATTTTATCCTAGCACATATACTGTTATGCTATACTGCTTTTAGGCTAAGAGCGCTTTTCATCCCAATCGCAATTACATGCAGTAAGTGGTTATTGCATGCACCCAAACATCTCTAATATACGCTTGATCACGTTCATCAAGTGCAGAGCTTGCTATACACACTGGTGTACATGTGAATGTAGTTACATGCCACTGTATTGTACCACACATGCGCGTCAGATACACGTACTAGGCCCGAAATCGGCGATGGAAGGGAGTCGGACACATTCAGCTTGGGGGCAAAGGTTGGCGGCAGAAGCGCAGTCCCACACCACGAGTGCAACAGCTGCGCAATGGAAACAAAAACAATGGACGGGCAATCGTAAAGCAGTTATTTCATAGGCTGGTTAATGCGGTGGCAAAATTACCAATAAAAAAGAGTCCTGCATCTGTCCTCATTTCGCTCGATTCAACGTTGATATGTGTGGCAATGTGGGCTAAATATTTCCTTTTAACAGTAAGCAGCAATAATGCCCACTGCTAGTCGAATTAAACCATTACACTTCATAGCGGGCCATCTGAGCGCCTAGGCAAAGCACATATGCTATTTGATCCATCACTATTCTAAGAATGCGCCTGCTGCATTTTGATATGTCTGGTTCGTGATACAATTTCTTACCATAATTGATTCACATGCACGAGTAAACATGTCATGCGTATGACTTCAATAATTATCGCCCATGTACGGGGGGAGGGGGGGGGGGGGGGTAGGGATGGGGGTGTCGTGTATGCGGGAGTGAAGAGGTGTAGCTAACAATGTATGAGAAGGAATTCCCCACCCCCAATATTGATGAAGAACTGAATTAAAAGCCGACATAAAAAAATAGTTAAATAGCTATCGTCCCGATGGTATTGTAAACAACGCTGTGTAGTAAAGGATTAGAGCTATATGCGTGCAGAGTACGATGAGGGAATACAAAGGAATTTTTTACGTGGCTATGGAAACCTCTATTGTTTCATGAATATTCATTTGAAATGGTTGGCTGCAACGAGCATGAATCGGGAGGTTGACGATGACTATGCCGATGAAGAAGAAGATGAGTATTGAACATCTTATCCTGCAGTGAGTATAGATTTGATATGCAAGGGTGCTTCCCTCATTTTGTCCGATCCGATCGCTTTTATAAATAATATGGGATCGTTTCCGCGAAAAGGGACCTAACGTATACATCGTAAAATGTCCAGTACGCGCAAAAGAAATGTAACGCTTGCGTTGAAATCTATGGCTAATTAAAGATTCAGAGCCTTACAACTCATGATATACTCCGATTCTCAGTGCGTATGAAGCAGTGTGTAGAGGATTTCAGACTTCTAGAATATGAAACAACATGCGTTAGGTCCCTTTTCGCGGAAACGATCCCATAGTGTGTGGGGGTGGGGGGGTGGGGGGGGGGTGGGGGGGGAGGAACGGAAGTATAAAAAGGTAGTGACATTTATGAACATCATTTCATGCATGCGCGCTGAAAAGGACCTTTCAACTATGTTAGTCAACTGGAATCATTAAAATGTTTGATATCCATTCCAAAAGACAGCGGAATGCTTATAATATGCACTGAAGATGATTGGCATTGGTCTTCAGGTCAGTGTAGGGTGGTTTCTTTTTACATGGCTACCAGTTTAATTTTTTATTGTATCATGATTAACTTTGTCAAAATACTCTGCCTTACAGAGCTCGAGTTGCAGTACAAGAGGGAACTACTCAGGGCGATCCTCTTGCCATGCCCATGTATGCTCTTGCCACCCTTCCTCTCATGCACCATGTAAATCATGACATTGGTCAAGTCTGGTATGCAGATGATGCCACAGCCACAGGCAAGTTGACCAACCTTCGCACCTGGTGGGACAAGCTTGTCTCCCTTGGTCCAGCATATGGCTACCACGTCAATGCATCCTAAACATGCCTTGTAGCAAAGCAATCTCATCATGCTGCTGCACTCTCGCCTTCCATGACACCCACATGACCACTGCTGAAGGGAAACCACATCTTGGAGCTGCATTAGGCACCTTCACCTTTGTACAAAATTATCTGAACCTGCGGCAGCAGGTTCAATATAGGATTGATTGAGGATTGATGAATATCATTAAAAAAACTTCACTCGCGTCTGGAGGGACAACGGAGAAATGGATCGCTTATCTCTTTGTCGCGATATAATGAGAACTCATTCTACGTTTGTTCCGTGTCATAAAACAAAGTGCTTTTAGAGAAACAAACGAATTCCTTTATCTCGTGCCCAGTCCAAAAATAATTCTTGGTCGTCGTCTTCTTCTTCCTTAGGAAGGTATAACACGAGCTACAAACGGTTTTGAAGAACGGCAATAGCACCAATATCTTCGGAATTCACCTGCACGGTGCCCCTTAAGGTCATATAGACACCTAGAAAGAAACTACAACGTGAAGTACCTCGCGGTAGCAAGTTCTATATAGGAATTGGTATGACAGAAGTTTATTTGGTTTATTATTCTTTAATGAAGTTATTTATACAGCTTGCAGTATAAATACTCCAACCTGCACGAAATTTATTTGGTGTTCCTATCGCAGTTTAATGGCTAGTGAAGTTAAATGCCTTCGCGTAATCGAAAGAAGAGATCTAAGCAACGAGCGGAATACCTTCAAAAGCAAGACGATATTTTATCACAAGAAAACAAGGCTAAAGCCCGAGCGCGCTACAAGGCCGATCCCGAAAAGAAGGCCTCTGTACGCGACAGCTACAAGGCCGATCCCGAAAAGAAGAAGGCGACAGCTACAAGGCCGATCCCGAAAATAAGAAGGCGACAGCTACAAGGCCGATCCCGAAAAAAAAGGCCACTGTACGCGACAGCTACAAGGCCGATCCCGAAAAGAAGAAGGCCTCTGTACGCGACAGCTACAAGGCCGATCCCGAAAAGAAGAAGGCCTCTGTACGCGACAGCTACAAGGCCGATCCCGAAAAGAAGAAGGCCTCTGTACGCGACAGCTACAAGGCCGATCCCGAAAAGAAGAAGGCCTCTGTACGCAACAGCTACAACGCAGATATTGAATCTAAGCAATGTGCGAAAAGGCAGCGATATCAAGAGGACCTCGAGGAGAACCGTGCTGCTAAAAGGCAGCGATATCAAGAGGACGTCGAGGAGAACCGCGCTGTTAAAAGGCAGAAATATGAGGACAATTCAGCTGCCATTAAGGCATCTGAAAGGAATCAGTATTGGAATGACCCCGCTGTCCGATTGGCTAAACGTGCTGCCGAGAGGAAGCGGTATCGCAGGGGTCACCGAACTACCACTACCACTACCACCCAAAGTTATGTCATGGCATGTTGTATTGCACTAGCATTAAAAAGCTATAGGAAGATGTGCATGCAACATGTGTACAGCACGCATGTAAGGGATCTGCCATTCACTTCACATTTAAAGCATGCACGGTGACCCAACTGTTGTGTACAGTCCTTTGTGAACTGTCTATTGAATATTGGGGTGTTATCCTTAATCTGATGTACAAACAGGCTTCCTTATCTGATGTAAAAAAGGCTACTTTTGACACAATTGCATCCCCTTCCCAGCCTGCAACTGTTGAATTTAATTGCATTTGCTAGGGTTGAGCACTGAAGATTACTGCAACCATATCCTTCTCCCATATAACTACTCCTTGTATGAACCCAAATCTCATGCACTAATGGAGTATAATGGTGGTCTTGAAAAAGCTATTCTTAGGGATAGTGAGCTTCTAAGTGAAGTAAATGATGCCTTTTGTAAGTTTCATCCATTGCTAGCTCAAGAGGTTGTTACAAGATCTGCCCGTGCAGCAGTAAGTAAGATTGGTGCAGATGCATTTGTCGGAGGACGAAGTACGTCCTCCAACTCCTCTTCCCTTTACGCAGCCACCGCCGCTAGATACAGTGCTGCCCCCCTACCGTCCGCCGCCAGCAGCAGCAGCAGCGCTGCCCCCACCGCCAGCAGCAGCTGCAGCACTGCCCCCGCCGCCACCAGCAGAGCTGCCCCCACCGCCAACAGCAGAGCTGCCCCCACCACCAACAGCAGAGCTGCCCCCACCGCCAGCAGCAGAGCTGCCCCCACCACCAGCAGCAGAGCTGCCCCCACCGCCAGCAGCAGAGCTGCCCCCACCGCCAACAGCAGAGCTGCCCCCACCTCCAGCAGCAGAAGCAGGAGCACCGCCGCTACCTGCACCAGCCCCACCACCGGCACCAGTATTGGCACCAGTGCCCCCACCACCACTTCGCCTGCTGCCACCCTGGCCGCTGCCACCACCACCCGCATGGCTCCCATGGCTGGAACCAGGCCGCCGCGGCCATAGAAGAGGCTGGGGGAGACGAAGAGGACAAGGCGGAACTGTACAGAACATTACGAACTCATAAACATATAATTTCTATTATTAAATTCTTTAACCTCCCTCCCTCCCTTCGAAAATTAAAATTAATTTGTGACCACTTATAAAGACGCCAGAGAAAAAAACTTATGAAACAAGTAAATAAAAACATTCTCTAACGAGAAAGTTGTTGGTATATAGGGTTGACCAATGGTGGTGTAAAAAGCACAGAAACAGGAGTGACAGAAATTTGACTGGAAAATTGAAATAGGCCTATATTTAGCACACTAACGTTATAACAGTACATGCCTGAGTAATGGGCTAAATATAGGCCTATTTCAATTTTCCAGTCAAATTTCTGTCACTCTTGTTTCTGTGCTTTTTACACCACCATTGGTCAATCCTATATACCAACAACTTTCTCGTTAGAGAATGTTTTTATTTACTTGTGTAAAAAGAAAGGTTGAGGGTTGGGCACAGGAGGTCAACCAGCTAGCCTCAATAGCAGCTAACAATCCTCATGCAGCCTATGCTGCCTTCACCCATGGTCTTTCAAGCAAATGGACATTCCTGACCAGAACCATGCCAAACATCAGTCACCTGATGCAGCCACTGGAAGATATAATCCAATCCAAACTGATACCCAACCTCACAGGTCGATGGGCTCCTTCCGACACTGAGAGAGAGAGCTGTTTTCCCTGCCAGCCAGATTAGGTGGAATGGGTTTAATAAACCCATCCACTTTATCCCAGTCTGAATTCCACTCTTCCAGTCTCATTTCTCAGCCACTAGTAAACAACGTCTTGTCTCACAACTATGACTACACTGAAGAAACAGTCCCAAACATCGATAAAGGAAGTAATGAAAATGAAACTCAACAGACACAGTACTGCTGCTACCCAACTCAGAGCCATGCTGCCTTCCAATCTCCAGCTAGCAATGGACCTATGTCAAGAAAAAGGAGCATTCAGCTAGTGCTACCTATAGAGGAGTATGGATTTACCCTTCACAAGACTGCCTTCCCGAGATGCACTAGCTCTTAGGTATGGCTGGTTACCTGCCAACATGCCCACCAGCTGTGCCTGTGGTGCTGCCTTCTCTGTTGAGCATGCCAAAAAGTGGCTTCCCTTCCATCAGGCACAATGAGATCAGAGATTATACTACCTATCTCCTGTCAGAAATCTGCCACAATGTTTCAGTTGAGCCTCATCTACAACCCATCACAGGTGAGTTTTCCACCTCTGCCTCAGCCAACTTCCAGGATGGTGCTCGACTTGATGTAGCAGCTGATGGATTCTGGGGGAGTCATTTTGAGAGGGCATTCTTTGACGTAAAGGTTTTCAACCCCCACACCCCCTCAAATACCTCAACTATCTGCCTGTTACCATTCCCACGAGGCCTCAAAGAAACGAGCCTATGAGCATCGGATCCTCGAAGTTGAGCATGCCTCCTTCACCCCACTCATCTTCTCTGCCACTGGAGGCTTAGGAAGGGAGGCCACAGTGGTTTAAAAACGCATTGCTGCCCAGCTCTCAGCAAAGTGGGGCCACTCTTATAGTTCAACCATGGCCTGGATTCGATGTCATCTCTCCTTCTCCCTTCTACGCTCCTCCATCATGTGCATCAGAGGAGCTCGATCAACTATAGGCCATGCCTTTAACCACTCCCCTGTTGACCTGATTACAAAGGTTGCACAGGTCTCATCCAGTCTTTAGTTTACTGTCTGACTGCCACCTTTAGTACGCATCTTATTTCACTGATATTTTAGCATACATTGTGTATCCATGCAGATTGATCTTATAATTTTTATTATTTTTAACTTGATAGATAGTGTCCACAGGAGCCACTGAATCTTTTATTGAAAATTATGACTGAAGCACCTTCGCGCGAAATAACTTGAACCATTTCGAGAGATAATAGGGTGAATATACATGTAGGGTGGGGGCCGAATGTGTCCTACCGAAACCAACTTTACACCCTCATTCCGACTCCATCGTAACATTACACCGTCTCATACCCAAAACTTACTCTCGACCTTGGGCGCCTTCGCAGCCATACTAAACTCCTTGCAGCTTGTCCGAATCTTCACGTGGCTCTGCAAAATGCATACTTTCGTGTAAAGAAACACGCACGTGTGTATGCGTGCAGCAGTGGCGCCAGTTCCATATGGATCATGTGCACGGGATTGCTGTGCATGTGCATGTGCATGTGCATGTGCATGTGCATGTGCATGTGCATGTGCATGTGCATGTGCATGTGCATGTGCATGTGCATGTGCATGTGCATGTGCATGTGCATGTGCATGTGCATGTGCATGTGCATGTGCATGTGCATGTGCATGTGCATGTGCATGTGCATGTGCATGTGCATGTGCATGTGCATGTGCATGTGCATGTGCATGTGCATGTGCATGTGCATGTGCATGTGCATGTGCATGTGCATGTGCATGTGCATGTGCATGTGCATGTGCATGTGCATGTGCATGTGCATGTGCATGTGCATGTGCATGTGCATGTGCATGTGCATGTGCATGTGCATGTGCATGTGCATGTGCATGTGCATGTGCATGTGCATGTGCATGTGCATGTGCATGTGCATGTGCATGTGCATGTGCATGTGCATGTGCATGTGCATGTGCATGTGCATGTGCATGTGCATGTGCATGTGCATGTGCATGTGCATGTGCATGTGCATGTGCATGTGCATGTATGTAGCATTGCATGACACAATTACTACTTGCTCATGCATGTGGAAGACGCGCATGCTCTAACAGATTCCGCTATGAAAATGTCTAATACATGCAGGTTTGATTTAAGGATAAAATGCTTCTCCCGTAGGAAAGATACACATCATTCTGTATACATGCATACACTGTATGAAGCCTGCATGCAGATATTTGTATGGAAAGATCGCTAAAATAGAATCATCTATAGGTTGACGCCTGTTGCTCCAACAGTCACCATGTAAACTGAACATATTTACATAAAGAATGGATCACAGTCACAGCAGCATTCGATTAAGGTTATAGACAAAGCCTTTTGTTTGGTATCGCGCGAAATGTTTTTAGTAAATAAATATTATGCACTCGCCCTTATACATGCACACATTTGAATTGTCTGATCGTTAACGAGAAAAGCAATTAAAAAAAAAAACAACGTATTTCGTATCAGTCTATTGAATGCTGACTGTTCTGTTGATGCAAATACAGCTGTGCGTACTGTAACGTGTTATGGCTTCTGGGAAACGATTCTACAAGTCGTTTCGAGGGTTTAAAAGGGAGGCTACTGGACAACTATTCACATCGCAAAAGAGTGTCTTTCCATACATCGAATGAACGCAATGAAGCCTTATATCGCGGTGTTTCTAATAGCGCTCGTCTGTGCTGCAGATTCAGAGAAAACGGACAATGGGTTAGTTAAGCAGAATAGTGAGACATCTGACGACACAGCAGTTCACGACGTGAGAATTGCAGGGATACCCTACCCGGGTGCCTTGTATCCAGCTGCAGCTAATGCATTGTACCCAGCTGCAAAGTATCCAGCGGCTTTATACGGTGGAGCTGTTGTTAAAGCAGTGTACCCAGCTGCGGCTAAAGCAGTGTACCCAGCTGCGGCTAATGCATTGTACCCAGCTGCGGCTAAAGCAGTGTACCCAGCTGCGGCTAAAGCAGTGTACCCAGCTGCGGCTAATGCATTGTACCCAGCCGCAAAGTATCCAGCGGCTTTATACGGTGGAGCTGCGGCTAAAGCACAGTATCAAGCTGCGGCTAAAGCAGTGTACCCAGCTGCGGCTAATGCATTGTACCCAGCTGCGGCTAAAGCAGTGTACCCAGCTGCGGCTAAAGCAGTGTACCCAGCTGCGGCTAATGCATTGTACCCAGCCGCAAAGTATCCAGCGGCTTTATACGGTGGAGCTGCGGCTAAAGCACAGTATCAAGCTGCGGCTAAAGCAGTGTACCCAGCTGCGGCTAATGCATTGTACCCAGCTGCAGCTAATGCATTGTACCCAGCTGCAAAGTATCCAGCGGCTTTATACGGTGGAGCAGCTGCTAAAGCAGTGTACCCAGCTGCGGCTAAAGTAGTGTACCCAGCTGCCCCTTTGTACGGAGCTGGCCTAAATGCAGGCTTGGCACCTTACTACAAAGATAGCGAAGACTTACTAACTATCAGAGACGACCAACTCCATACAGAAGAAACTGGACGGTCGAGCGAATCGCAAAACACGGTGCCATCTAAAATATCGCTCCGTTCCAGCGATCCAATGGAGAATGAGAACACTTCGGCGGGCAGTCGTCAAGCAGATAACACATCGGATCATTTTGCGAAGACAGCAGGAAACAGTGGCTGTAAGGAAATTACTAGCTTTTACTGTGCATAACCTAATCAGCCTTGTATCTTTTTCTGCACATACAGAACGAAGTTCGACAATGCGTTCAATCCAACTTTCAAATACTCGCATAGGACTTGTATAATTAAAGAACATTTAGTAATGGATAAATAATGTACGTGTTTGCTGGATTGAATATATACAAACATGATTTCGAGTTCATCATTCAAACAACCCCCGGGTATACCATATGCACTAGATTTAAAAACATTTTAGTATCTTGCAGAGCCGCATGAAACAGCCATTTAATTAGCCGGTCTATGATCGCATGTATTAGCGAATTCCTGTAGCATGACGTCAGTGACTGATCCAGGGGAGGGGCGGTACTTTGGGGTCTAAAGACACCCCACTCGGCCAGGCCAGTTATGGATAATTAACTATGAATAATTAAAAATGCAATTGACACGTTCTAAAATGAAGCGTTCCACGCGAGGTAGCGTTCCAACGAAAGTAAAGAAACATGGGATGAGAATCGGTAAGTACGCTCTGCAACAAGTTTCTTTTAAGGCGATCGTACACAATAACTTTTACTTCATAGATCTAATGCTAGTGGCTCTGCGATTCCCACAGACATGGCTGGCTGTTCAAGCAAAACATCACCCCAGACCATGGCTGAAAACAACACTGTGCATACTATGATATCTGAATCCTGCACAACACAGTCACTAGTCGAAGTGAGCAATAGTACACTGGGCGAAGCTAGCACGATGATAGACACGGTGAGCACAACACTGCCGCAGCTGTGACCTATCATATGCAGGCAATTGAATTACACGCTGTCGCTGACTACGAGATGCATGAAGCTGACCAAACATCCTTACTTTCATTCCCAGAAAGCAGTACTGGTATTTCATGCAACGATATCGATTCACCACAAACGCTGATTGAACCGAGATGTGAAAGCAAACAAGACGACGATTTACACCCTGCAATTTCGTCATGAGATTTTGATAGAGTAGTAAAACTAAAATCAGAACGTAACTTAACCTGACAATGAAAAATGTGTCTTGCTTAAGAGGCACTTTATACTAGCTGCAAAACTACAAATTTCCTTGCTAAATGCAAATTCTTTCTTGCTTGTCATATCTAGCTTTCTTTTGTTGTTGCTTTAGTTTTATGTCACAATGCTTTTTCTTACACAAAGGACTTAGTGTAAAGCTTCAAGGACGATATGTTGATGTAGTTCGTGCACACAATGATGTAGAAGCTGGAAAGTCTTCTATTAAAGCTCGATCTGAAGTTGACATACTGCATGCAAAAATATTTCGTGAATGTAATCAAATGCTGCTGTCCATTCTTTATGAAAATATGTTCAGTTTACATGATGACTGTTGGGGCAACAGGCGTCAACCTATAGATGATTCTATTTTAGCGATCTTTCCATACAAATATCTGCATATATGTTGATGTAACAGAGTCATGCCCACAAATAAAATCTGTACAACTGCATCGTTCCAATACCCCACCAGATAATATCAGTGACTACTACAAACGAATCCTTACTATCCCTACGTTGGACCATCTCATCACTGAACTTGATATGTGGTTTGATAAAGAAACTTTCAGTATCATTGTTGAATGTATTCAGCTGATGCTATCAGAAATGGTAAATTCCGGATCCAATACCACCATCTGTGAACTAGATTTTTCTAACCTACTGAAGTGAACATGTGGAAGATAAAATGCAAATGAGTTTGTTACTCCAGAGAAAGTTCTAAGGCATACTGATAAGGACTTTTATCCTAACATTCATGCTCTCTTTGTCATCATTACTACACTTCCTGTGAATGTGAGAGATCTATCAGCCTTCTAAGGCATCTTAAAACTGCTTTACGAAGCACCATGGGGGAAGACAGGTTGAATAGTCTAGCTCTGCTTAAATATCATAGAGAAGTGGAAATTGACCCTAAAGAAGTAGTGGAAGAGTTTTCACATCGCCACCCTCGTTAGAATGCTATTAGTGGATCCTTTTGTTAATTGGAGTTGAACATCAGTACTTGTAACTGCTGCCTTTGCTAATTTTTAATCGATCATATTACATAAAATTGTTTTGATATTTACTGTCAAAGGTATGTACAATTTCATGCATGATAATTAAAAGCAGAAATTTCAAAAGTGGCTAGGACGAAGCTCCAGACCCCACTGGGAGCACCTTTGCTGTCACAAGATGGGGCACGCCCCTCGGTACCCACCCTCATTTGTGAATATAGTTATTAGACCACTCCCCCTTCCCAAACTCCTGGATCCGCCCCTGCATGTACCAAAATAAACGGTGTGCTTAAAAGCTGTTGCACGCCATTTCCAGTAGCGGGCTTACCATGCTGGGGACTACACACTAATGTAAGGAGAATGCTGACTTCAGTAATTGACTAATCGTAATGACCTAAGCCAATGTTTATCCATGCCATGCCACAGCTGCATGCATCTACCTCAGTAATGGTTAAGATGACTCTTCCTTAAATTATATATAGCCATCCTCGCTCCATATGAGAGCGCCCATACATTGGTATTTTAGCTTCCTTACATGTTATTGTTGGGCAAAGTACATGACGTCATCAAAGACTTCATTTACATTTGGGTCAAAATGTTACCCTCTGATCCACCGCTAACAGTTGAATTTAATTTGATAATTAAATCAAAAACATTGCGTTAAAAAAAAAATTTCAACACATAAGAATCATAAAACTGTGAAAATCTTTCATCTCAAGTTTTTTTTTTTGCCTAATTATAAAACCAATAAATATATGTTTTGTTTTTACAGTTGTATAATAATATACAATGGTTCAGTTATAGTCTATACGAATCTTAAACTACACATGATGTTAAAAATACTTGGTCAGTGGCATTTGCAGCTATTCACTGTGGCAACAGACATAGATTGGCCTTCCAGTCCTATGAAGTCATGCACAGTGCTGTTCGCTGGGTCGCAGCACGCCTTCGATCCACCAATAGAAAATAAGCAGAGTTCTGGAGTTCTGTCCATGTAAAAGAGTTAGTCAATAAATACAACGGCGCAATCACTTGAAGCCAAATCTTCATACTCGCTTTTGTCTAAAGCATGGATTCTGGCTTCAGTTGGCTATTATTTGAACACCTTAACGTGATTAAAGGTACATACATGCATGTACATGTATATGCGTAGCAGTATAATGAACACTACTATAATATCGGTCAGTAGTATAATGTATGCCCACATGAGTATAGTTCCATTTTTTATTTCTACTGCGAACAGGCCATAAAAGGAACATCAATACAAACGAGCACGGATGAAGTCAAAAGACCGCGTCTTTGGGTGTAGTTTTCGTAAAGGTGTGTTCTACTTAGCACTTAAATGTGAGACGACACCACTACCGAGCATAATGGCTTACGGAAAACATGTCTTCGGAGTTAATGTGCCATTGCAGTCACCTTTGAATATAGTCTTATAGAGATATATATGGCTTTGATGCTAAATGCATACTTCGTGTAAAGAAACACGCACGTGTGTATGCGTGCAGCAGTGGCGCCAATTGCATATGGATCGTGTGCATGTATGTAGCATTGCATGTCACAATTACTTGCTCATGCATGTGGAAGACGCGAATGCTCTAAGTAACAGATTCCGCTGCGAAGACGTCCTATACATGCAGGTTTGATTTAAGGATAAAATGCTTCTTCCCGTAGGAAAGATACACATCATTCTGTATACATGCATACACTGTATGAAGCCTGCATGCAGATATTTGTATGGAAAGATCGCTAAAATAGAATCATCTATAGGTTGACGCCTGTTGCTCCAACAGTCACCATGTAAACTGAACATATTTACATAAAGAATGGATCACAGTCACAGCAGCATTCGATTAAGGTTATAGACAAAGCCTTTTGTTTGGTATCGCGCGAAATGTTTTTAGTAAATGCATATTTTGCACTCGCCCTTATACATGACATTGTACACGTTTGAATTGTCTGATCGTTAATTAGAAAAGCAATTAATAAAAAACGTATTTCGTATCAGTCTATTGAATGCTGACTGTTCTGTTGATGCAAATACAGCTGTGCGTACTGTAACGTGTTATGGCTTCTGGGAAACGATTCTACAAGTCGTTTCGAGGGTTTAAAAGGGAGGCTACTGGACAACTATTCACATCGCAAAAGAGTGTCTTTCCATACATTGAATGAACGCAATGAAGCCTTATATCGCGGTGTTTCTAATAGCGCTCGTCTGTGCTGCAGATTCAGAGAAAACGGACAATGGGTTAGTTAAGCAGAATAGTGAGACATCTGACGACCCAGCAGTTCACGACGTGGGAATTGCAGGGATACCCTATCCGGGTGCCTTGTATCCAGCTGCAGGTTATGCATTGTACCCAGCTGCAAAGTATCCAGCGGCTTTATACGGTGGAGCTGCTGCTAAAGCAGTGTACCCAGCTGCGGTTAATGCATTGTACCCAGCTGCGGCTAAAGCAGTGTACCCAGCTGCGGCTAAAGCAGTGTACCCAGCTGCGGCTAATGCATTGTACCCAGCTGCGGCTAAAGCAGTGTACCCAGCTGCGGCTAATGCATTGTACCCAGCTGCAAAGTATCCAGCGGCTTTATACGGTGGAGCTGCGGCTAAAGCAGTGAACCCAGCTGCACCTTTGTACGGAGCTGGCCTAAACGCAGGCTTGGCACCTTACTACAAAGATAGCGAAGACTTACTAACTATCAGAGACGACCAACTCCATGAAGATACAGAAGAAACTGGACGGTCGAACGAACCGCAAAACACGGTGCCATCTAAAATATCGCTCCGTTCCAGCGATCCAATGGAGAATGAGAACACTTCGGCTGGCAGTCGTCAAGCAGATAACACATCGGATCATTTTGCGAAGACAGCAGGAAACAGTGGCTGTAAGGAAATCAGCGGCGGACGCAGGATTTAGGAGGGGGGGGGGTGGGGGGGGGGGCACGCTTGTGGGCGGGACCCCAAACACTCACAGCTAGGGGGTATGGGGGAGCGCTGTGAGCTCCGCCATCGGGGTCTGGGGCAGAGCCCCAGAAGCCAACGGTTTTTACGTTTTAAAACCTTCCAAAACTACGTAAAAATAATGATAATTTAAAACCCATGCAATCATTAATTTTAATTCACACCGCTGCACAATAATTTTATTATTCATCAGTAGCATCAGTGGCTGCATCCTCCAAGATGAAGGAAAGCTTCATTCTCCGTGGCTGTTTGCTTGCAAAAGCATCAATTGTTTCCTTCACAGAAACGCTGATACATCTATGTACAGCTAGCAGGGCCAATCCATTCATCCTTTCCTCCGTCATTGTTGACCTGAGGTACGTTTTTAGCCTCCTTAGTCCACTGATGGAGCGCTCTGCCTCGCAACTCGTTAGAGGCCAAACTGTCATAATATGAAGGATGTATGAACGTTTGGAAATTGCTGCTTCCTACAAGCCCTTATAGGGCGGACAAAAGGTTGCTTGGGCGACTTTCTTTGGAAGCAGCTGACCAATAGAGCTGCATGATTATTGTGCTTCATGTACTATACTTACCAACGCTGATCGTTTACAGAAGAAATCCGTAATCACAGACGCCTTTCTTTTCTTTACCTGGTTAACGCTAGCGTCAGATTGTTCTTCAATGGCAGCCATGATATGGTCCTAGGATTATAAATTATGTGTGATTAAATTATGAGACCATAATCAATGTCTGACTGCGGTATTGTAATCATTTGATGGTTTTCAGTCGTGTATACCGTATGACCGCATCTTGACCGTATGACCGCATCTATTCATTTAACGGGGGAGGGGGCACAGGCCCCTTGTGCCCCCCCCCCCTCCGTCCGCCACTGGAAATTACTAGTTTTTATGCATAACTTGATCAGCCTGTATCTTTTTCTGCACATACAGAAAGAACTATACTCGAAGTTCGACAATGCGTTCAATCCAACTTTCAAATACTCGCATAGGACTTGTATAATTAAAGAACATTTAGTAATGGATAAATGATGTACGTGTTTGCTGGATTGAACATGATTTCGATGTCATCATTCAAACAACCCCCGGGTATACCATATGCACTAGATTTAAAAACATTTTAGTATCTTGCGGAGACGCACGAAACAACCATTAGCCGGTCTATGATCGCATGTATTAGCAAATTCCTGTAGCATGACATCAGTGGCCGATCCAGGGAGGGGGGGGGGGGGGGCGGTACTTTGGGGTCTAAAGACACCCAGCTCGGCCAGGCCAGTTACGATAATAAACTATGAATAATCGGAAGTTTCGTTAGAAACTTCCATATAGGATTTGACCACGACCATGAATGTCATTAAAAAAACGCGACCCGTCTGTAACAACACTCCCGACGATCGGATCGTGCAGCGTGTTTTAGCAATCGATCTAGAAGTCAAAAAGGAGTACTTTCGTTCTTGTTTCATGTCGCAGAACCGCGTGGTTGCAGAGAACAAGAGTGTGCTGCCCGTTCTCGTTCCCAGTCTCGGAATTCGTCTCCTCCTCCTCCTCCTTCTTGGCAACGCATAACTCGGGTCAGGAACACTTTTAAGCGATGAAAATTTCACCAATAGCTTCAGAATCGGCCGCAGGACTCGCTTTTATATAAATATAGTAGTTGTTATACTTTGATGCACAATCGAATATCAGCCTATGTCTTGTATAATTAGATCATTTCGTAATTACGGTCTAAAGATAAACGGCATGTGTATAAATAGCATAACAATTAGAGAAAAGCTCTTTGGTGATTCAATCGTCGTTTGGTGTGCTACTTTTTTATTAGTGAAGTTGTTTTCATCAAAATGCCTTCACGTCAAGAGCGAAACGACGTGCGAAATACCTTGAAGTTCGAGACGATGTTTTAGAATCGGCACGGGCATCGTACAAGGCAGACCCTGAAAAGAAACGGACAGGGGAACGCGAGCGTTATCATGCAGACCCAGTAAAGAAACGGTCAGCTAAACGCAAAAGCTATGACGCAGACCCAGAAAAGAAACGGTCAGCTAAACGCGAAAGCTATGAAGCAGACCCAGAAAAGAAACGGTCAGCTAAACCCATCACATCACAGCAGCGGAAGGAGATTTAATAGGTTGAAAAAGCGTAGCGGTGATGTAATCCATCCGCTGCTGTGATGTGATGGGGTCTGGGTACGAGACTACTCAGGTCGGGATCATCACGTTCCAGGATATGTGCCTCGTACCCAGACGTATATATAAAACGTATGCGTACGAGACTACGTCGTCATAATCATGTCGGAGACCGTGTCCCTATATTGTATAGATGGAAAGAAATGAAAATGGAGAAGCAGCGATACAACAGTCATTGGGTGTGATAAAAAAATTAAGAAAACAAGTAAATAAAAACATTCTCTATGAGAAAGTTGGTGGGATATAGGATTTGAAGGCAATTGGTGGTGTAAAAAAGCAAGGAAACAAGGTCTTATCTGAAGGGAAAATGTAATAGTCCTATATTTAGCACATTTTAGGGTTTATGTTGTTTGTGTGCTAAATATAGCACTATTACATTTTCCCTTCAGATAAGACCTTGTTTCCTTGCTTTTTACACCACCAATTGCCTTCAAATCCTATATCCCACCAACTTTCTCATAGAGAATGTTTTTATTTACTTGTTAAATATGCAATTGACACGTTCTAAAATGAAGCGTTCCACGCGAGGTAGCGTTCCAACGGAAGTAAAGAAACATGGGATGAGAATCGGTAAGTACGCTCTGCAACAAGTTTCTTTTAAGGCGATCGTACACAATAACTTTTACTTCATAGATCTAATGCTAGTGGCTCTGCGATTCCCACAGACATGGCTGGCTGTTCAAGCAAAACATCACCCCAGACCATGGCTGAATACAACACTGTGCATACTATGATATCTGAATCCTGCACAACACAGTCACTAGTCGAAGTGAGCAATAGTACACTGGGCGAAGCTAGCACGATGATAGACACGGTGAGCACAACACTGCCGCAGCTGTGACCTATCATATGCAGGCAATTGAATTACACGCTGTCGCTGACTACGAGATGCATGAAGCTGACCAAGCATCCTTATTTTTAATTCCCAGAAAATAGTACTGGTATTTCATGCAACGATATCGATTCACCACAAACGCTGATTGAAGCGAGATGTGAAAGCAAACAAGATGACGATTTACACCCTGCAATTTCGACAGGAAATTTTGGTACAGTAGAAAAACTAAAATCAGAACGTAACCTAACTGATAATGAAAAATATGTCTTGGTTAAGAGGCACTTTATACCAGCTGCAAAACTACAAATTTCCTTGCTAAATGCACATTCTTTCTTGCTTGTCATATCTAGTTCTCTTTTGTTGTTGCTTTAGTTTTATGTCACAATGCTTTATCTTACACAAAGGACTTAGTGTAAAGCTTCAAGGACGATATGTTGATGCAGTTTGTGCACACAATGATGTAGAAGCTAGAAAGTCTTCTATTAAAGCTAGATCTGATCGAAGTTGACAGACTGCATGCAAAAGTATATCGTGAGGCCATAACATTGGCTAAAAGTGTTGATGTAACAGAGTCATGCCCACAAATAAAATCTGTACAACTGCATCGTTCCAATACCCCAGCAGATAATATCAGTGACTACTACAAACGAATCCTTACTATCCCTACGTTGGACCATCTCATCACTGAACTTGATATGTGGTTTGATAAAGAAACTTTCAGTATCATTGTTGAATGTATTCAGCTGATGCCATCAGAAATTGTAAATTCCGGATCCAATACCACCATCTGTGAACTAGATTTTTCTAACCTACTGAAGCTTTATGGCTTAGACACTGAAGTGAACATGTGGAAGATAAAATGCAAATGAGTTGGTTACTCCAGAGAAGGTTCTAAGGTATACTGATAAGGACTGTTATCCTAACATTCATGCTCTCCTTTTCATCATTACTACACTTCCTGTGAATGTGAGAGATCTATCAGCCTTCCAAAGCATCTTAAAGCTGCTTTACGAAGCGCCATGGGGGAAGACAGGTTAAATAGTCTAGCTCTGCTTAAATATCATATAGAAGTGGATATTGACCCTGAAGAAGTAGTTGAAGAGTTTTCACATCGCCACCCTCGTAGAATGCTATTAGTGGATCCTTTTGTTAATTGGAGTTGACGTGTACGTGTAACTGCTGCCTTTGCTAATTTTTAATCTCATGTATTGCATAAGATTGGTTTGATATTTACTGTCAAAAGTATGTACAATTTCATGCATGATAAATAAATGCAAAAATTTCAAAAGTGGCTAGGACCAAGCTCCAGACCCCACTGGGAGCACCTTTGCTGTCACAAGAAGGGGCACGCCCCTCAGGTACCCACCCTCATTTGTGAATATAGTTATTTGACCCCTCTCCCTTCCCAAAATCCTGGATCCGCCCCTGCATGTACCAAAATAAACGGTATGCTTAAAAGCTGTTGCACGCCATTTCCAGTAGCGGGCTTACCAGGCTGGGGACTACACACTAATGTAAGGAGAATGCTGACTTCAGTAATTGACTAATCGGTCTCATTTGTTTTCCCCTTCATCTTAGGTCACTGATGCAGCTGGAGCTGTGCAGCTCCAGCTGCATCAGTAATGACTTAAGCCAATGTTTATCCACGCCATGCCACAGCTGCATACTTCTACCTCAGTAATGGTTAAGATGACTCTTCCTTAAATTATATATAGCCATTCTCGCTCCATATGAGAGCGCCCATGCATTGCTTCCTTACATGTCATTATTGGGCAAACAAAGTACATGGCGTCATCAAAGACTTCATTTACATTTGGGTCAAAATGTTACTACTGATGCATCTCTAACAGTTGAATTTAATTTGATAATCAAGTCAAAAGCTTTGCGTTAAAAACTTTCAACGCATAACAATCATAATACTGTGAAAATCCTTCATCTCAAGTATTTATTTTGCCTACTTACAAAACCAATTAATATATATTTTGTTTTTACAGTGGTATAATAATATACAATGGTTCAGTTATAGTCTATGCGAATCTTAAACAACCATACTACACATAATGAAATACTTGGTCACTGGCATTTGCAGCTGGTCACTGTGGCAACAGACATAGATTGGCCTTCCAGTCCTATGAATTCATGCATAGTGCTGGTCGCTGGGTCGCAGCACGCCTTCGATCCACCAATAGAAAATAAGCAGAGTTCTGGAGTTCTGTTCATGTTAAAAGAGTTAGTCAATAAATGCAACGACGCAATCACTTGAAGCCAATAATCTTCATACTCGCACTTGTCTAAAGCATGGATTCTGCTTCAGTGTGACTATTATTTGAACACCTTAACGTGATTAAAGGTACATACATGCATGTACATGTATATGCGTAGCAGTCGGTCAGTAGTGTAATGTATGCCCGCATGACGATAGTTCAATTTTTTTTTTCTACTGCGAACAGACCATAAAAGGAACATCAATACAAACGAGCACGGATGAAGTCAAAAGACCGCGTCTTTGGGTGTAGTTTTCGTAAAGGTGTGTTCTACTTAGCACTTAAATGTGAGACGACACCACTACTGAGCATAACGGCTTACGGAAAACATGTCTTCGGAGTTAATGTGCCATTGCAGTCACCTTTGAATATAGTCTTATAGAGATAAATGGCTTTGATGCTAAATGCATACTTTCGTGTAAAGAAACACGCACGTGTGTATGCGTGCAGCAGTGGCGCCAATTCCATATGGGTCGTGTGCATGTATGTAGCATTGCATGTCACAATTACTTGCTCATGCATGTTGGAAGACGCGCATGCTCTAAGTAACAGATTCCGCTGCGAAGACGTCCTATACATGCAGGTTTGATTTAAGGATAAAATGCTTCTCCCGTAGGAAAGATACACATCATTCTGTATACATGCATACACTGTATGAAGCCTGCATGCAGATATTTGTATGGAAAGATCGCTAAAATAGAATCATCTATAGGTTGACGCCTGTTGCTCCAACAGTCACCATGTAAACTGAACCATATTTACATAAAGAATGGATCACAGTCACAGCAGCATTCGATTAAGGTTATAGACAAAGCCTTTTGTTTGGTATCGCGCGAAATGTTTTTTTGTAAATACATATTTTGCACTCACCCTTATACATGGACACGTTTGAATTAATTGTCTGATCGTTAACTAGAAAAGCAATTTAAAAAAAAAGTATTTCGTATCAGTCTATTGAATGCTGACTGTTCTGTTGATGCAAATACAGCTGTGCGTACTGTAACGTGTTATGGCTTCTGGAAACGATTCTACAAGTCGTTTCGAGGGTTTAAAAGGGAGGCTACTGGACAACTATTCACATCGCAAAAGAGTGTCTTTCCATACATCGAATGAACGCAATGAAGCCTTATATCGTGGTGTTTCTAATAGCGCTCGTCTGTGCTGCAGATTCAGAGAAAACGGACAATGGGTTAGTTAAGCAGAATAGTGAGACATCTGACGACACAGCAGTTCACGACGTGAGAATTGCAGGGATACCTTACCCCGGGTGCCTTGTATCCAGCTGCAGCTAATGCATTGTACCCAGCTGCAAAGTATCCAGCGGCTTTATACGGTGGAGCTGCGGCTAAAGCACAGTATCAAGCTGCGGCTAAAGCAGTGTACCCAGCTGTGGCTAAAGCATTGTACCCAGCTGCAAAGTATCCAGCGGCTTTATACGGTGGAGCTGCGGCTAAAGCAGTGTACCCAGCTGCTGCTAATGCATTGTACCCAGCTGCAAAGTATCCAGCGGCTTTATACGGTGGAGCTGCGGCTAAAGCAGTGTACCCAGCTGCAGCTAATGCATTGTACCCAGCTGCAAAGTATCCAGCGGCTTTATACGGTGGAGCTGCTGCTAAAGCAGTGTACCCAGCTGCGGCTAAAGCAGTGTACCCAGTTGCCCCTTTGTACGGAGCTGGCCTAAACGCAGGCTTGGCACCTTACTACAAAGATAGCGAAGACTTACTAACTATCAGAGACGACCAACTCCATGAAGATACAGAGAAACTGGAACCGCATAACACGGTGCCATCTAAATATCGCTCCGTTCCAGCGATCCAATGGAGAATGAGAACACTTCGGCGGGCAGTCGTCAAGCAGATAACACATCGGATCATTTTGCGAAGACAGCAGGAAACAGTGGCTGTAAGGAGATTACTAGCTTTTATGGTGCATGACCTGATCAGCATGTATCTTTATCTACATATACAGAAAGAACTACTCGAAGTTCGAACAATGCGTTCAATCCAACTTTCAAATACTCGCATAGGACTTGTATAATTAAAGAACATTTAGTAATGGATAAATGATGTACGTGTTTGCTGGATTGAATATATACAAACATGATTTCGAGTTCATCATTCAAACAACCCCCGGGTATACCATATGCACTAGATTTAAAAACATTTTAGTATCTTGCAGAGACGCACGAAACAACCATTAGCCGGTCTATGATCGCATGTATTAGCAAATTCCTGTACCAT